>CM059223.1:29749482-29775430 GCA_030347435.1 Clarias fuscus
AGGAATCGTTTCAGCCCATTTGTACTGCCAAAAAAGGCACAAGAAAATAACAGTAGATAGTAAAAAAAAAAAAACACAAACAGAATAGTATAGAAAGAGTAATAATGAATAAATGTTTATAAGAGTGTAGACATTTAGTCAAAGATAAAATGACCCCCCCCTCCCCCCTGCAGGCTCTCTGAAGAAGCTGACGGCTCTGAAAGTGGAGGACAATCAGCTTGTGTGTTTGCCAGAGTCGACCGGCGGGTGAGTGTCTGTGTGTGTGTTAAAGTGTGTGCGTGTGTGTGCGCGTGTGTGTGTGTTATGTGGAGTTCTTGTTATTCACCATCTCCATCACTGTGTGTTTCTCTGGCTGTGTCTATAGGGTGTAGAGGGACACAGAGTGGGAGGAGTCACAGGTGTACACATGGACAGGGAGAGTGAGAGACTCAGTGAGTGAGTGAGTGAGAGAGAGTGACTTGGATAGAGACAGACAGACAGAGAAACCCAGACCCAGGCTCATTCAGACAGAGACAGACGGACTCAGACAGACAAAGTGTTTAGGAGTTTAGGGGTTTAGGAAATGTGTTAGATGAGACAGCAGAGCTGAGCTTTAATCTGAGTCGAGGGTTCAAAAGGGCATCGATTAATACACGTGTTTAATCCTGTGATAAGTCTGCTGTGTGTGTGTGTGTGTGCGTGTGCGTGCGTGTGCGCTCTGTGAAGCAGACGCTGAACATCGGCTGTGATTTTATGGATCTTTCATTCACTGGATCTAATCATTCATTAATCTGAGAGCTACAGTGTATCAAAAGCATGGAGACTGTGTGTGTGTGTGTGTGTGTGTGTGTGTGTGTGTGTGTGTGTGTGTGTGTGTGTGTGTAAAACTGTTATTTTCCTGTCATTTCCTGCACAGCCTCACAGCTCTAGAGGATTTGGACTGCAGCTTAAATGAGATTGAGTCTCTCCCTGCCGCTTTGGGAAAGTGTGTGAACCTGCGCACCTTCGCTGCCGACCACAACCTCCTCACACACCTGCCCCCTGAGGTCAGAACTCTCTCTCTCACACACACACACACACACACACACACACACACACACTGTACCTGAGCTCCTGCTGTATTCAACGATTACTTGTTTTAAAAACTCTAACACTCACGGCTCGTAACTAAAGCACTCCTGATTAAATCTGGCGCAGGGTCTCACCTGTACAATGTCCTGTACAGCAGCAGGGTGTGAGAGGAGTCGTGTCCTGTACACGTCCTCACGTCCTCTCCTCTCTGTTTTCATTATCACTGTGTTCTCACTTAAAGGTGTGAAAGGATTATTAATGTGAAACCTGCTGAAGGAGCGGCAGGATTATGGCTCAGGTCTCACTAACAGGATTTAAATCTGTCTGTCTGTCTGTGTCTGTCTGTCTGTCTGTGTCTGTCTGTCTGTGTCTGTCTGTCTGTGTGTTAGATTGGTTGCTGGAAGAACGTCACTGTGCTGTTCCTGCACTCCAATAAGCTGGAGTCTCTGCCTGAGGAGATGGGAGACATGCAGAAGCTCAAGGTCATCAATCTGAGTGACAACAAGTGAGCAACACACACACACACACACACACACACCAGTCCTTCACAGGTTCTTTGTGTGAGTGTTCTTTGTGCTTCACTCAGACTTTTCTCTGATATATTCGAACATCAGCTGTGGGATTGTCGCTGGCTACATCAGCTCATCCGCCGTTTTGGAGAGAGTGACGGTGTTCTACATCACTGTCAGCTCTCACACACACACACACACACACACACACACACACACACACACACACACACACACACACACACACACACACACACAGACCTCAGCTGGACGTGGACTCTCAGTGTGTCACATCATCACGCTGCAGGGTGTCATTCACGCAGATGTGGTGTGGTGGCGATGTTCAGATGAAGCTCGTCTCTGGAGTTTCATATTCTCTCTCTGTCCGTCTCCCCCCCCCCCCCTCACTCCCCCCCCCCCCCCCTCACTCCCCCCCCCCCCCTCACTCTCTCTCTCTCTCATATCCGCGTGCAGGAAGAGAACAGCTGTTCCTCATCTGGATTGTCTCGGATCATTAAGCTTCATCTCGTTCTCCTTGGTGTTTCACGTTTCCCTGATGTGTGCTGATAATGTGATGAGTGCTCTCTGTGTGTGTGTGTGTGTGTGTGTGTGTGTGTGTGTGTGTGTGTGTGTGTGTGTGTGCGCGCACACAGCCAGGTCAGTGTCTTAGAGACCTAATTGTGTGTTAGAGTGTCAGTGCAGGTGTGTGCAGGATGTTGTATTATTCAGAGCAGCTGTGTCACCTCACATACACACTCAGACAGGCAGATCAGACTTTCTGTCTCACTGTAACATTACATCCAGTATGTCACAAAAGTAAGTACACCCCTCACATCTCTGCAAATATTTCGTTCTATCTTTTCATAGGACAACAACACTGCATAAATGACTCTTTGACACAATGAACAGTCGTCAGTGTAAAGTTTGTACAGCAGTGGAAATTTATTGTCCCTCAAAATAACTAAAAATACAGCCAGTAATTGCTGAACCCCTGTTTCCCCCCTATATATAGAGAGATATGAGGGGTGTACTTACTTTTGTGAAATACTGTACACTAAGGGGCAGTACAGTACGGGAGTCACAGGAGTTCCTGGTGTTCCCACGAATCACATGTTCGTCACATGATGTAAACGTTTTCTTATGAAGAAAAACATGCGTCTCTTAAAACCGTGTGGAAGATGTTCTAATCATGTGTCCTGTTCTAATGAGACCATGGCTGGGTCAGTTGGCTGGGTCAACTTTGTGGTCTTAGTTCTAAAAGGGGTCGTGTCACAGAGAACCCCGTCTCCATGGTGACACATGGTGGAGGCAGCATCAGTCTTCAAGGCCGTCCTTCTGGGGCTTTAGTCATGGTGGAGGCAATGATGAGCGCAGTTTTAACACACACACACACACACACACACCCCAAGCGTCTGCTGGAACCTTTCAGCATGACGGTGACCCAAAGCACACGCCCACATCTGCTTCACTAGAAGAGTGTTAAAGTTTAGGAATGTCCTCACCTGAGTCTCCACCTGACACACCTGAGAGTCTCCGGAGTGACCTGAACAGGTGCTTTAAAAAAAAAAACTAAAGGTGCTTCAGCTGTGCCAGTTTCAGGGTGTACAAAAGTCTGCAACCAGATTATTACACACTTATTTTTATTTCAAGTCTCAGTAAGACTTTTTCAGTCAGTGTACAGAGTCCAGCTCACAGTAAAGGTGGAAAATCTCTGAAATGCTTTAGCCTTGTGTGTGTGTTCGTCATTTGGCTTCATTCTCAGATTTGATTAGCAGAACAGGCTAACTAGCTAGCCACACACTTTTACAGAGACATAGCTCTCTCTCTCTCTGTGTGTGTGTGTGTGTGTGTGTGTGTGTGTGTGTGTGTGTGTGTGTGTGTGTGTGTGCGCACACGTTATTCCCAGCTTAATTTGTCTCTCCTTCACATTATCAAACCTCATTTACATGAAACAGGCATATTATAGTGGCGTTGAGTTCTCAGTGCCACCCCTCGGTGGACACAGTAAATAAACACGGACCCGCAGCTCACCGGTGTAACAGTGGTGTGTGTGTGTGTTGGGGCGGGGTCTGTAACACCTCCTCTGTCTCATGTTTGTTCAGGTTGAAGAATCTTCCCTACAGCTTCACCAAACTGAACCAGATCACCGCCATGTGGCTGTCTGAGAACCAGGTGAGAGAACCCGCTCAGAACTCTCGGACTCGGAACCCACTCAATTCAGTTCAGTTTTATTTGTATAGCGCTTTTAACAATTGACGTCGCAAAGCAGCTTCACACAATCAAAAGAATGATTTAAGTTTATATGAGACGTGAACGTGTATGAATCAAACTGATGAGACTGAGCTCAGAACTCTCAGACTCGGAACTCGCTCAGAACACCCTGCGTGGACTCGGGTTTATTCATCCAGTGCGTCCTCTTTTTAAATTGTAACAAGATGAATAAACTGATGATGATGATAATAGTGAGAGAGGCTTGAAGCTTTTGTGTCTAGAAGAAAGTTATTAATTAATTTTATTGGATTTCATATAAAATAATCATCTGATCTCGTCTCTGTCTCTCGTCTCTGTCTCTCTCTCTCTGTCTGTCTCTGTCTCTGTCTCACTGTCTCTCTCTCTCTGCAGTCCAAACCCCTGATCCCACTCCAGAAGGAGGAGGAACCCGACACTCACAGAACCGTCCTCACCAACTACATGTTCCCTCAGCAGAGCCGGCCCGAGGAGTGTGAGCACTCAGCACCACTCTCATTCATCACTCTCTCACTCTGTGACACACTCGTACTGTCTCAGTGTCTTGGGGTCTCTCACACATGCATATAAACTTGCACACACTATTTTACTCTCTCTCTCTCTCATTAAAACACATTTATACGGCTCACAGACGTCATGTGAAAAATATCAAATGGGTTAAAGTGTGTGTGAATTTTTTTTCTTAGTGTTGTGAACGCTTGATTTGATCAAATATATTTTAAGTTAAATAATAATGTAGAAAGGGTTTAAGGTTTAATGTCACTGGAGGCATTTCCTAAATATTTCTTTATTTATTAGCTCGGTGTGTGAGCAGCGCTCCTGCACACTCCACACTCACTCGGTGATGTTCTGTGAACTCACTCTCTGTACAAAGTGAAGTATTTCAGTGTTCAGTCCATGACTCATCAATATTTATAGAAGCGTTACTGATTAACACCCCAACATGCCATTATATTAAAGTACAAAGGGGTTTTGATGTCCTGATGTGGGAGGGAAGGAGAAACTCTCGGGAGTCTACACACACACACACACACACACAGGGGTTTGAATGTTGTAACCCTCGTCTCCTAGCAACCGCTTACAAGCGTACAGAGCAGTGACCCTCGTCTCCTAGCAACTGGCATTAAAGAGTCAGTGTTTAGGTAGAGAGAACATTAAAACAGCAGGAGTGTAAATCAGGAGTGAACCTGCTCAGGTGAGACGGACCCCAGAGGACAGACGTCCCCTAGCTGATCTTATGGATCTGTGGAAAACTATAAAAGGTACTTCTGGTCCTTTTACACGTTCCTGAAGTATTGGTGAAATCCACACAGTATCAGAGACGCACAACTAGCACCAGAAACGTCTCCAGGTCTGTGAGAGCGACCCGACACGTGTACAGCTTCGGTTCTGCCCGTGAAGAAGACTGCAGTGAATCAGAACTAATCAGAACTAATCAGACACTAAAGTGCACAGCGCAGTGTTCCGATCTCACTGCAGGGAAAGGCTCATCTGTGTTATGTTCTCTCTCTCTCTCTCTCTCTCTCTCTCTCTCACACACACACACACACACACACACACACACACACACACACACACACACACACACAGACACTGCAGACACAGAACAGAGAGTGTAATGCAACATGGCTAAGTAAGTGATTGTCTGGTTCTGCTGTTCTCACTCCATCTCTCAGACGCTCAGAACTCAGACGGTGAGAGCTTTAACCCGACTCTGTGGGAGGAGCAGCGGAAACAGCGAGCACAAGTGGCCTTCGAGTGTGACGAGGACAAGGACGAGCGAGAGGCTCCTCCACGGGTCAGTTCTTCTCCTGATGCTTCTTTTCTTACCTCTCTCTGTCTCTCTCTGTCTCTCTCTCTCTGTCTGTGTCTCTCTGTCTCTCTCTCTCTGTCTGTCTGTCTCTGTCTCTCTCTCTGTCTGTGTCTGTCTGTGTCTCTCTCTCTCTCTCTCTCTCTCTCTCTCTCTCTCTCTCTCTGTCTCTCTGTCTCTCTGTCTGTGTCTCTCCCTCCTCTGTATCTCTCCTCAATAAATGAACTTCTACTCTTATTAATCTCTGAGGCGTGTGTTCATGTTGAAACACGGGTCTGAATCCTGGACTCCTTCTGAGGAACACACATCAGATGTTCTGAGCTCATCACTGAGGTTTAATGATAATCCCCAGGAGGGTGTGTGTGTGTGTGTGTGTGTGTGTGTGTGTGTGTAAGAGGTGGGGAGGTTGTTGTGGGTTTATATCAATGCACCCGTTCTAATAGTGTTTTTGATTTCATTCTCTTGTCCTGTGTTGCTCTGCGGCGATCACTGGTTGGTGCTTCTGTCTCCAGGTTGCTCAGGGTTGCCATGGTTCCCAGGCAGTGTCACAGTCCAACTCACTTCCTCCTCATCTTGTTTACCAACAGTTAGAGGAGGGTGTGTCTGTCGGTGTGTCTGTCGGTGTGTGTCTGTGATTGTGTGCGCAAGGTTCTACAGGTTCAGCCAGTTTGTTGGTTCATTTATTTCCAGGTGAATTTCAGAGGAACTGAGAGTAAGGCTCAGCATCGTGTGTGTGTGTGTGTGTGTGTGTGTGTGTGTGTGTGTGTGTGTGTGTGTGTGTGTGTGTGTGTGTGTGTGTGTGTGTGTGTGAGAGAATGCTTCACCTGGATTACCCACTGATTTACAGGAAGTGTGTGTGAGCATCTGACACACCTGAAATCTGAGAGAAACTGAAAGTTTGAGTGTGCTCACTCGTCCGTCTCTCTCTCTCACACACACACACACACACACACAGCTTGAATTTATTGTCAAAATTAGCGGTTCTCAAAAGTTTGCGCCCCCTTCTAGCACACACTGTATAATACACTGTGTGTATATGTATGTATGGGGGGGGGGGGGGGGGGGGATAATGGAAACTCAAATTATTCATTCCATAACCCCAAAAAAATAATACATAAAAATAATTAATACGATATATAAAGTAAAAATAAAAAAATTAACCTGCACTTTACCTTTAAAAAAGTAAAAGTAAATCTCGACAGATAAGAGTTTCCATTTGTGTGTGCAGGCGCTGTGTGTGTGTGAAGCTGAGAGATTCCTTTGCTCCTTCTCTGTATCTTCTCCTTCTCAACCAGGCTGATACGGAGAAGGAGCAAATGGATCGTTAATCTCTCGAATGAGACTTGCTTTTGCTTTATACGCGTACACACGTTATAATAAACAGTACACACATATAAACACAAAATAAAATATGTTTTACACACACACACGCATGGTCACCATGTTATAGTAAACTGTACAAGTGCACACAGATGTTGATTATATCAGTGAGAGACGAGCACTAAGACCCAGCAGGGGAGACGATTACCCCCAATTCCGCAGCGCAAGAGGGAGAAAAACCATTGGCTCAGTTGTGATCACGTGACGCTCGGCGTCAAAACAAGAATCATGCGTGATACATGATACTCGGTACTCATAAACCAAGACTTGCTCGGTTTTCAAGTCAAATTTAAAAAAAAATCTTTGCTCGTCTTGCGGAACGCTTGGAAACCGCGTCACTCGAGGTTCCACTGTATACGCTTTTGGAGTGTGTGTGTGTGTGTGTGAAAGAGAGAAAGAAACTGGATATGAGGGTGTACAAACTTTTGCACTTGATGATTTTTCTTCCATTTCAAGCTCACGCTGTGTTTATCCTGCTTTGAGATTGTGTTTTTAGCTTTCTGTGCAGTGTGTTTGTGTGTGTTTGTGTGTGTGTTTGTGTGTGTGTGTGTTTGTGTGTGTGTTTGTGTGTGTGTTTGTGTGTGTGTGTGTGTGTGTGTGTGTGTGTGTGTGTGTGTGTGTGTGCGCTCGCGTGCGTATGTAATTTGCCAAAAACACATGCAGTCCCTCAAGCTGTCCCTGCCTCACAGCCCATGACTGCAACTTATCTCCCCCCCCCCCCCCCCCATCTCCAACTCACACACACACACACACACACACTAACCCCCCCTCCCCTGCTGCGCGTCGGTTTGTTCTGAACCGAAGGATGAGATTTTCTCTCACACTGTGAAGTTTGTCGCTCCTGAGATGACCTGAATCACAGCCCGGACACACACACACACACACACACACACACACACACAGCAACATCCCGGAGAGGAACAAGCCGACACAGTGTTAAAGCACTCTGTTGACTGGCGTGTGTGTGTGTGCAGGAAGGGAACCTGCGGCGGTACCCGACTCCGTACCCCGACGAGCTGAAGAACATGGTGAAGACGGCGCAGTCTGTCGCTCACCGCCTCAAAGAGGACGAGTCCGGAGATGAGACGGCCGGAGAGAGGAACCACATCGGTGTGCAGAGTGTAGGAGTGAAGGTGAGCGCACACACACACACACACACACACACACACACACACACACACACACACACACACACACACGTGTGTGCCAAATGAATTGCTGAAATATGCAGTTTATGGAGTAAATTAAACTGGTGTTCTGCTCTTATTAAGTTAATCTGAAGTTATGAGATGTTCTGATGTGGAGTCTGTAGAGAAGAGCATAAGCTCTTGTTTTGTTCCTCACCAACCAGGTGATCGAAACCCCCTGCAGCAACGGCCAAGCGCACGAGCCTGAGTCCAAAGCCCCGGTCCAGAATTCCACCCCACCCGAGCCGAGAGACGTCCCGGATATCTGTGACACTCGGAGGATCCCACTGAAGAGCTCGGAGAGTGCCGGGACCACCCTCAACCACGAGGACACGCTCGAGGTGCTCCATGACTCGAGATATTAATCTCCTCCTCGAAGCTCTTTCTGTTTATACAAATATGAGATCCCACTTTTAAACCTCTTTTGGGGGCGGGGCCATGTATAAACTCAGGTCGTGATGTCATTACATAAGATTTAGATTTTGACCAATCGTATTCGAGATAAACATGTCGAGGCTGAACTCCCGCTCGTGTGAGTCATGTGATCGGAGTCTGATTTGCATATTCATGTTCCTTCATATGTGATGTTCTGCAGGAATCGGAGGAGCTCTCGTCTGATGAAGAGGAGATGAAGATAGCTGAGATGAGACCTCCTCTTATTGAGATCTCCATCAACCAGCCCAAAGTGGTGGCTCTCAGCAAGGACAAGAAGGGTACTGCGACTGGGGGCTGAGCATTCGTTTAGTTTAAATAAATAAGTTTAATGAAAGACACCGAGTTATTCCGTCTCTTAAACATTAACTGTGAGAGCGTTTCTAAACTGAAGCTGTGATCTTTTGCCATGAAGACAAACATCTCGTACACATGCTGATGATGTCATTTCCTGTGTTCAGATGACAGTAAGGATGTCGACTCGCTGCTGGATGAGACGGTCGCCAACAGCAACCAGAACAACAGTAACTGTTCGTCACCGTCCCGCATGTCCGACTCCGTGTCTTTAACCACAGACAGCAGCCAGGACAACTCGCTGTGTACTCCTGAGAGAGAGACCAAGATGCCCCTTATCCCCAAGAACAGGTACACACACACACACACACACACACACACACACACAGCCATCATCATCATCGTCATCATCATCAGATCCTCCAGAGTCACGTGACCCACACAGAATAAAGCTGTTTCATAGCTGCAGGTGTTGTGACGCACTCGGGCTGTACCACGCGACCCGCTCACTTCTCACTGATGTATCAAGATACAGTTTGTCATAACCTCCTGTTTAACTTGCATTTAATTCAACAAAATAGATCAAAGATTAAGCATTCAGTTAATTAAAATATTAATGAGCATACCCAGTATAACACTTGTGTATAATAATATAATATATATTTTTATATAACTAGATACATGACTTAAAATGATAATAGTGACTTGTGGAGCTCTTGTGCACATTTTAAAATAACATAATTATTTAGAATGCAATGTGTTGTGTGTGTGTGTGTGTGTGTGTGTGCGTGTGTGTGTGTGTTAGATGTTCAGTTAGAATATAGAACTTTCTAATTATGTAATTGTTTCATCAAAATACTTAAATGTGTAAAATAAAATGTGAATTATTAAGAGCAACATTTCTTCTCATTCTTTCTTTTTTTTTCTATTGCTAATCTTTGTTTTGTGTTTGTTTGTTTTGTTTTTCCCTGGTTTCATTTCACACATGCTGTTTGTCTACTGGATTTTTTTTTTCTTCTAGACACGCGGATGAGAACCTGAACCCTTTGAAGGAGTCGGTTCCCCTGCTTCAGAACTGTAACGGCTCCGAGACCTCGCTGCAGGCCGTGCTGAAGAACCAGCGTCCGTACGAGAGCAAACCTGGCACCAACATGCCCGACTACGAGCTGTCCATGAAGGAAAGGCTGGCGCTCATCGAGAAGGACATCCACGACAGCGTATCCGAGTCCTACACCAAGTGGGACCAGATCAACATGAACGTCTCTTATGAGAACTCGGAGAAGACTAAGAGCACCTCCACGGTGGAGACGAGGTTCAGCAACAACAACGGCAGCTCCACGGAGAACCTCAGCAACGGGAACCAGAACAGTAAAGCGCAGCCGGGGGAGGGCATGATGAGACACGAGGTCGTCCGGACGGTCGTGGCGTCTGCAGACGTGTCTCTGTCTCGCAGCACAGAGGAACTGACCCCGGAGAAGAGATGTCCTCCTGCTACTGTAATGAAATCTCAGAGCATCAGCAACATGGAGGCTGGTGGAATGAAGTTGTACTCGATGGAATGCGAGGTTCCTCCGTACGAGTGTGTACTGGGTTCTCCGGCTGTCCCGGGCCCCCAGTGCCAGAGCATCGTCCGGTCCAAATCCGCCTCGCTTCTCGACGACCAGCCGCTGCAGGTCCATCCTGGTTCCTCGGGTTCCTCCTCTGACCTCCTGAGTTCCAGCTCCAGAGTTCCGGGCCGCTACCCCGTGGCCCCCCCGCCTCAGTATAACATCCAGTACACGAGCAGCTCCATGCCCAAAGACAACCTCTGGTGCCAGCGTACCCCGGTGCCCCCCGATCAGCCCTACCTCCCTCCTCAGCACTCCTTTGCCAACACCAACTACTCCAACCGCAACAACGCGCCGCCCTACCCTCAGCAGCGCGGCCACGACATGTGGGCAAAGGATCGCATGCTGACCCCTGGTGTACAGAGAAACCCACTGCAGAGGCAGAACAGCGCCTCCTCCAACGCCTCCATGGTCATGGGAGAACCTCGCCGCGTCCCCGGCCCTGACGGAGACTACGTGAGCTACAGGGAGATCCACGGCATGCCCCGAGCCCCTCCGCAGATGAACCACCAGAGACCCCTGTCCGCCCGCACCTACAGCATGGATGAGGCGAGCGCGCCGCGCCCACACGGCACCCGCCCTCCGCCGCACGAGCTCCCGGAGAGGACCATGTCCGTCTGCGACTTCACCTACCAGCATGCCAGCCCGAGCAAGAGACCCAACGTCCGCGTGAAGTCGGAGCACTCGCTGCTGGACGGAGCTCCGGGTGGAGGCGGCAGGGTGCCGGCGGACTGGAGGGACCAGGTCATGAGGCACATCGAGGCCAAGAAGATGGAGAAGATGGTGAGTGAGACAGCAGCAGGTTCAGATCAGAGCACTGTAGACTTACACAACGGTTAGGGTTCTAGCACAGTTGAGGTTCTAGCGCAGGTGGTGTATTTTTCACAGTTTCAAACACTCTCCAGTTGATCCAGTTTAGTCGCCCACATACAGAATATAACGGCAGTGTGATGAAGCGGAGTCACTGTTACCACCCTGATGATTTTCCCATCACTGCACACCTCCAAGTCTTGTGTTCCTCTTTTACAACATCAATTAAAGAACTTTATTTCATGTAAGTAACACTTTTGCTAAACAAGCAAGTTCCTGTTTTCCCCCTAAAACAGGTATGAACGACCCAAGGATTTAAGACTTTACACACTGTGTGTGCGCGTGTGTGTGTGTGTGTGTGTGTGTGTGTGTGAATTGTCCTGCATGTTTGGTTTTCTCATTAACACACTAACACCTCCATCTTATTAACACCTGTCATGTTTTCAGATTTCTGTACCACTAATGCATGTTCACTGCACTGTCTGGTGTGTGTGTGTGTGTGTGTGTGTGTGCTCTCAGACCATGCTGTCTCGGTCTTTGGCCACGCTCTGTGGCAGTCAGAGCTCTCTGACCCTGAGCGCTATAGATGGATGGCAGTTTGGCGGCCACAGGCCCAGCGTGAGTACAGCACCAGTGTGGATTAAACCTCATAACCTCCTGTTATTCACCCTCAGTCCGAGTCTCACTCCTAAACCTGCTGTGTGGGTTCTATTGGGCTTTCTCTGTTCACATTGGCTTTCACCTCTGTTCACCTCTCCCCTGCTCCCCGGCGTTTACATGAGTGATTTTGTTCCGAACCCGAGCGCACTTGTGTACTTACACTCACGGTACAGCAGGTGGCAGTACGCGCCAAAGTGGTTTGTAAGCCAGCAATAAAGATAGAGAGAGAAAAGTATCATTTAATAATTTCCCCGGACTGGAGTGGATGAGATGGGGAGTTTGAGAGGTCAGAATCACCCCGGGGGCACAGGGGGAACAGTTCAGTGTGTGTGCAGTGTTCCCTCTTGTTCAGTCTCAATAAAGAGGATTTATTCATATGAAATAAAATCTTGTGGGGTGGGGGTGAGGGAGTGCGATGCTGCTGCGGGACTGTCCGAGAGTCTCCTTGTCTCAGGAATGAACAGTTGAATGTCTGCCTGGACACACGAGCAAACTGTTAGTAAGATTAGTGATTCCTGAAAAGCAGTGAGGAGACAGGATTTCCCCTGGAGAAAGAGGAGACGCCTGCATCGTTCCTGTGGTGTCTGTGAGAAGGAGGGGGCGTGACTCTAGGGGGCGTGACTCTAGGGGGCGTGAGCTCCTTCACTTGGTAGATGATGACCGAGGAGGAGCCTCATCATGTCATGGGAACAGTATTTGCCGTTTTTTGGAGCCCTGAAATGTGAATCTGTCTCTGGCTCCAGTCTCCAGGCTCTGAGCTGAATGTCTCCCTCACCGCTTTCTCACCAAAGTGAACTAACTAGTTCTTGTCTGGTCTTAGTGCTGGTTCAGTAGCAAACCTTATCCATGCCTTATCATTAATAGAAATATGCCCGTTGCATATTGAATCCATTTTTAAAAGATGACGGTCACAGACTGGTGATAACTCCGCCCCCAGCCCGGTTCTAGCCCGCAACGTATTGGTGCTGCCATGAAACTGTTTTTTTTTTTTGTCTGAGGGCCGGCGCTTTGGTCGTCCGATAACAAAAAAAACTGGTTATAAATTGTCCACCGACTCCCTCCGAGCTTGACCCAGACCTGCCCTGGTGGAAAAGGAGAACCTGAGCCTCAGTCTTAACCCTGACTGCATTCTACTCTTAATCTCAGTCTGTCATTTATCTCTTCTCTTTCAGTAATGTGCCTGTTCAGCTCATATACAGTACTGTATCGACTCTGTGTGTGTGTGTGTGTGTGTGTGTGTGTGTGTGTGTGTGTGTGTGTGTGTGTTGAGGGTTAAATTCACTCTCACGTTTCCAACCACAAGGCTTAATCTCGTAATCACTTAAGCTAAACTACAGGGGAATTTTCCCGCATTAAGACTTGAGAGCTTTATAAATGATTAATGATCGGGGGGGGGGGGGGGGGGGAGGGGGGACGCCGGGGTGTCACGGTCTAATCTCCCTGGCCAGACGCTGCGTCACGTCGGCTCTTGTGGTCAGAATCTGAAACTCGATCACGACGAGCCGGCTCATACTACTTCTTTAACTTTGCGTCCTCAGTTCTTCTTTGTGATTCTGTTAAATCTTACTAAAAATATCCTGATTGGCTTCTATTTAAATCCCAGACTGAATGAATTATTCATGAACAGGTGTAGTGCAGCCCAGAAATCTCTGCAGGAATCTTTATCAGATCAGGAATGTTCTGTTCCACGGCCACGGTTGAAGAAGAAAAGAAACACAATGAGCTGCTTATCTGCAGAGGATGTTCTGATGTGCTGATTGTGTGTTTGCAGGACGAGAGTTTCGGGCCGTATGGACAGCAGGGCTACACCATCGACTCTCACAGAAAAGTAAGCGTAACCTCCCTTCACCCTGAGCACCAGGTTTAATCTGGTTAAATGAAGACAGCGGGGAAGAGATGGACCGGCACGCGGGCGACTCGGTGTCACTCATACAGCACACACCCACAGCATGAGGAGGAGGAGGAGCATGTCTGATCTTGTGTTTGTTTCTGATCTTCAGTCTGATCTGTGGTGTTAGAATAAGGAAGTGACACGCAGGGGGAATTTTGGAGGAAGAAAAAAACAATGTTCTTTTGAGCTCTTTAACTTCATGATGACATGAACGAGCGACAGAGCGACTGCTGAGACCCTAACCCTAACCCTAGGGAGCGGATAGCGCCGTCCTCCGAGTGCGTTACGCCGCCCCCAACGGTGCGCGAGCGAGCAGTTCGAAAAGATGCGGTCGGCTGGCGTCACGTGGTTCGGAGGAAACACGTGATAGTCTTCGGCCCTCCCGGCTGAGTGGTAGTAGTAGCCTTAATGTGGGAGCCCCCTAGTGACGGGGAGGAATTGGACACGACTAAATTAGGGAGAAAATCGGGGAAAAATCCGAAAAAAGAAAGAAATTCACCAGCTTTAGGAAAGTCTCAGTGTTACAGTAACTCCACACACACACACACACACACACACCAGTGAGGTAGAGGACGTTGACCCTGAGAAGCTCTGCTACAGTAGTGATTAATTATCACTAATTAATGAGCATTGTTATGAAATGAGAGAGAGAGAGAGAGAGTCGCGTGAGAGCAGATCGTCCTCCAGACCTTCACCTCAATCACACGTCATTAACAGCGTCGTACAACAGCATGTTAAATCTGTTCAGTTATGACTCGGTGCAGCGACTCGTACTTTAATTAATAACAGAACAACCGTGGTCTCTTTATACAGCACCTTCAGGACTCCCAAGGTCACTTTACAGAAAAAAAAGACTAGAATAAGATCAGGAGGAAAGAGAGATGGGTTTGGGGACGGGATCTGGTGAGCGGGGCGGGAGGTTAGTTGCTTTACTTCCTAAAGGTTTAGCTTTCATGTGCTGGAATTCATGTCCTCGATCTTCTCATGTGGCCACATATCGAGTGTTCTTGTGGTCCCTCCTGCCCCCTGGTGTCAGACAGTGCAACTACACCATCTCCCATAACGAGCTAATGGCAAGTTCATCGTCTCACTGGCCGAGCTGTAGCTGCGTGCACATTCATAATCTTACTCTAATCTGAATAACGTCTTCGTTTAATATAGATTCGTTTTATCCAATTCATTTTTTCATCTTTGCCAGGATTGGTCACGTGCTCTTCATGTTTTTAAAGCTACACCGGCGAGTGTTTGTATTCGTGTTTGCAGTCGTCTGCAGCCGAGCGTTCAGCAGCTGCTCTGAAATAGGATCACTTAAACCCACAAGAATGTCAGAACCACTTAAAGCAGTGAGAAGACAGAAACGGGCTGCGTCTCGTCTGGGTTTGTTTAAATCAAGAGAAAAATAGGACTAAAGGGGACGACACTCTCCTTTAAGCTTCAGGAGGATAAACGTGAAGAAATTTGGAAGAATGGGAAAGGAGACGGATATTTATAATTTATAAATGAATGCACTCCAGTTTAAGCTTTTATATTCCAGAGTTACATGTTCAAAAGACTATGTATAAATATAAAAAGGGTGACATATTTATCTATATACAAATGTGTGAATAGTGAACTTTAAATAACAACATTTATTTCCGGCCTTTGAGCACAGTAAAAGTAAAATGATGAGAGAAGAGTAATGACATTAGATTAGAATGAGGAGTGGATGCTGTGGTGTGTGAGTCAAAGCTGAACGGTGTTGTCGCTGAGAGCCGCGCTCAGACTTTAACTTACAGACGCAGGTTATTCTGAGCAGCTTTGGCTCATCACTGAATCTGCTGATACCTGAAGAGACACGAGTTTAAATATACAGCTCACAAGCACGTGCGTACAGATGACAGTGTGTGTGCACTTCAACGATTAACGTACATTAATAGACAAGCAACATAAAAGAAGGGGCTCTTGTTTATTTGTTTCTTTGTAACTTAAATAAAGAACATTTGCAAATCCCGCATGCTTGTGTGAGAGCCTCCTGAGTCTGCGGGACTGAGAGTCCCGTCTTCTGATTGGTTACAGCAGTTCAGTTTCCTCTGCGGTTGTAGAATCCTCCTTCTTGTTAATAATGTTAAAGGTTAAGTTTTCAGTAATTCCTGCCTTTGGGAAATGATTATCTCTAAGAACTGTCTTATCTGTGATTGGTCAGATCATCACTATGAAGGAAATGCGAGCCAATCCAAGAGCAGGAAGGCGGGACTTTTCATATTTCATATTTCATATTTCATACATTGTACATTTCATATTTTTTCCATGAATGTGTGTAAAACATCGATAACGTGTGTGTGTGTGTGTGTGTTTAGGTGCCTTTGATGAACGGTCAGATGTGCGCTCCTCCCGCTGCTCCTCTCCGCTCTCAGATGAGCTGTGCTCAGGTTCCGATGGCGCGTCATCCCTCCAGAGAGCAGCTCATCGACTACCTGATGCTGAAGGTTTCCCAGCAGCCCCCCGGCCCCCCCGGGCCCCCGCGTCACCCCCACGACCCCCTGCCGCACGAGGTACCCGCAGAACTGCCACTCACACGAGCAGCGTGACACACACCTCTGGGTGATAGACATGTGACTGTGTGTGTGTGAGGGAGGGGATGAGGGGGACTGTCTGGGGTTTTTTTTTTTTTTTCCCTTACTGTCAATCAGTGCAACACCAGCCAATCCCTGAGCCTCTAGCGCCTCCTGCTGTAGACCTGAATACACTACAAGCATGTGATGTGTAGAGATGGTGTGATGTCACAGCTCTCCTCAGCGCGCGCGCGCGCACACACACATACACACACACACATACACACACATACACACACACACGGGCCTAGTGCAAATATATACACACCCATGAGACAGCAGTTATGTAGAGATTTTCTGTGTGCATGCTTTTACAGAAGTGTCTAAAGTGAAGCTAAAGTAAGTGTGTGTGTGTGTGTGTGTGTGTGTGTGTGTGTGTGTGTGTGTGTGTGTGTGTTGTACAGATGCATGTGAAGATCGAGAAGAATCCCGAGCTGGGCTTCAGTATATCAGGAGGAATCGGAGGACGTGGGAATCCGTTCCGTCCTGACGATAACGTACGTATCTCACACTCCACTGCAGAAATTTCGGCACCCCTCAGTGTTGTGTTTATTAGCCGAGATAAGCCTGATGTGGTTCAGACTGGCTGCTGATTAACCTGAAGAACATCTGTTCACTTTAAAAGGGGATCTTTGTGACGAGAGTTCAGCCTGAGGGACCCGCTTTTAAAATCCTCCAACCAGGAGACAAGATCATCCAGGTATCTCACATGTTCACCCCTCCTCCTCTCGTTCACCCCTCCTCTCTACCTCCACCTTCCCTTTACCTCGACTCGGCTCACTGCTCTCGTCTCTCTCACAGGCGAACGGCTACAACTTCGTTAACATCGATCACGGGAACGCCGTGTCCCTTCTGAAGAACTTCCCCAGCACGGTGGACCTGCTCATCATCAGAGACATGGCGGCGTAGAGACGCCACAGAACCCGAGGCGTCTGAATGTTCGCTTTTATTTTTGTACACGAAGGAGAAAGAGGAGGGGGAGGAGGAGGAGTCATGTACAGCCGAATCGTTTTTAATGAAAAGATGCGAGAGCTGAAATGAAATGGGGCGAATCCACTGCGGCGTCTCTGTGGGCGGAGTCTCTGCAACAGCCATCACTGTGGGAGAAACAACACGCACGAATAAACTGCTTTTTGTACAATTTTTTTCTAATCATTCATTATAGAGTGCAGCGCTGACCAGCAGGGGGCAGGGCTCTCTGTGTGCTGATGACATCAGCATGCCTTTATTTTTATTCTCAGTCTTATTTTTAAATCACATTTCACTTCCTTTATATTTTTTCTTATTTAAGAGCGTTCTCTGACCTGTGGAGTTGTGGAGGTCGCGTGCCGAGAGCCGAATCTGAATGTAGAACTGGTGCGTTTTAACGAAGGTCTAACCGCGTCCACGCCGGAGTGTTCCGCCACGTCTTTGAGCCGAGCGCGTCTGTAAAGGACCTCCTCCTGCTGTGTGTGTGTGTGTGTGAGAGACGTGCTGAGAGGAAATGAGGAGGAGTTACGGAGGATAAAGGACGTGTGTGAAGCAGTGCATGCTGGGAAAAATCTGATGTCACATAATCTACGGATCTCGCACCTTAAGGGCTTCCTCTGGAGATGAGGGGTTTTCCTCATCCCAAGTCTGACCACACCCACCACCCTGACCACACCCACCACCCTGACGTTACTTCACACTGAACTCGACTCTTCACACTGATCTTTAACTTCTTTACGTTTTCCAGCGTTAAATCAGTCGCTTGCGCTTGGGGTCGCAGGTCACAGACGGACAAACGAGATGGACACCTAAACTGCTACTGTATGGTGAAAGGTCATGACCTTTTGACCCTGAGCGACACTCACTGATCCTCGCAGTCAAGAAAGCAATAGCAGGACTTAACTTTCAGAAAGCGGTTTTGTCCGAGTGCATTTAAAACACACACACACACACACACACAAGGACCTCTTTTAGTACTGCATTTTTTTGTGATAGCATTTTATACAGTAAATCTTTTAGACAACATAGGAAACAACATTTTTGAATATTTTGCAGCGCTGTTCTCGAGTCTGTGTGAGGTTTAGTCCTGGACTGATGCCCGATCTCGATGTATAGAGAAAAGCCCAAGACCCCGAGTGGTTCCAAGGGCGTGGTCGGTGCAGACGCGGTTCTTGGACCCTCATCGTGAGAGTTGTGAGGCTTAACGAGACGTTATGTCTTGTTTTTTTTTTTCCCTGCACAGCTGCTGTATGTACACAAACCGTGGATGTTGTACTGTGTGAGATTCCTGCATGAAATCACTCCCTGGCTGAGTTTTATTCTGGATGTGACTCGTCGTTGTCCTGAAGTTCTACACGAACAAATTTAAGGCCAAATTCACTTCATCAGCGTGTGGAGATTAAAGTACGGCGTTAAACACCGATTACTGTAACTGTAGTAAAGCCGATTAATCAGTTTAGCGTCCTGATTGTAACGTAGCTTCGCGGGGAACCAGGAAGCGCGCGTCACTGCAGCAGCGCGCCAGTATGAGCGCCGGGTCCGTGCCGGCGGTGTGTCCTTCTCCCTCCAGCCTGATCGTTCTGTTCTTTTCTTATTAGCATTATTATAAGCACTGTGGCTTTATCATGAATGAATTAAACCCAGACCCCGTGACTGTCATGCGTTTTATTACCAACAATGAAATCTGACAAAAATAATCACAAGATCAAATTTAAATCTGATTATTTTTGCCACATAAGAACAACTGGTCTTTTTGGACTTGCCTGCGTTCGTCTATTTATTTAGCGCTTTATACTTTTTTTTTCTTTCACTTTTATTGATTACTAATGAAAATGTAAATAACTCTGAGTTTACTCACGGCATTACTGACCTTTTAGTTTATAAAGACCAGCAATAAACTCCATCACAGCAGTGGATTTTAAATGGATGGCGATTTTAAGGCTTTGTAGCTGAAGCAGCCGAGTGAACACGATCGCTATGCATTTATTCTACATTCCAGATTTTGTACATAATTTTAGGTTTCATGGTATCCTGTGGAAAAAAAAATAAACAAATGGTCTTTTAGAAATGCGTTTGTTGTCTGGTTTGATGTGTGTGTGAGAGAGAGAGAGAGAGTCAGCATTCAGATTTTTGTATTTTCACTAAGTTTGGACTTATTTTAGGAATTTTTAAGGCGGTGCTACAGATGACCCCAGACAGTGATGTCACAGTTCTGTGTCTTTGTTCCTGTGATCTCACCTGCAGCAAGTAAAGCAGATACAGTAAAAACCCCAGGATGAAGCTGGTTAGGTGTAACAGATTACTGAGCTACACTTCACAATCAGCTCAGGGCAGCGGGGTTAGAGTACGGAGCAGACGGGGAGGGAAACAGGAAGTCGGTTTAATCTGTGTGTGTGTGTGTGTGTGTGTGTGTGTGTCGGGTACTGTTCCAGATTACATAAAAAACTGAGATTCATTTTAAATTATACAATCGTGTGTGTGTGTATATGTATGTATGTATGTATGTACAGGGGTTGGACAATGAAAGTTGAAACTGAAACCCCTGGTTTTAGACCACAATAATTCATTAGTATTTTTCAGGGCCTCCTTTTGCAGCCAGTACAGCGTCAGTTGGTCTTGAGAATGACAGATACGAGTCCTGCACGGTGTCCAGAGGGATTCTGAGCCGTTCTTCTTGCAGGATAGTGTCCAGGTCACTACGTGATGCAGCTGGAGGAAAACGTTTCCTGATGTTTTCACTCTGGACATGCAGCAGTCTGGATGTTGGGCTTCTCTGGGGCGTCTCCACACCGTAAGTCTCCCGGATGTGGGACAGACAGTGAAGGACTCAATACATGTCTCACATTGTCCACAGCACAAGATTCTCTCTGCTGTCACCATTGAAACCGACGTCTGGCATCGGCACGAGTGACCAGACGTTTGTCTATAGCAGCCCGGCCGTGTACGTCGACCCTGTGGAGCTCCAGATGAACAGTTCTGGTGGAAACAGGAGAGTTGAGGTGCACATTTAATTCTGCAGTGAGTTGGGCAGCTGTATGTGGTTTTATGTTTTTTTGGACACGATGCGGGTTCGCACCCGGACATCCCTTTCAGGCGGCTTCCTCTCGCGTCCACAGTTACTCCTGTTGGATGCGGTTCGTCCTTCTTGGTGGTGCGCTGACGTTACCCTGGATACCGCGGCTCTTGATACATCACAAAGACTCGCTGTCTCGGTCACAGACGCACCAGCGAGACGCACCAACAATCTGTCCTCTTTTGAACTCTGATATGTCTCCCATAATGTGAGTTTTGCAATATTTTAATAAAAACTGTGCTGTTACTCTGCTGATTAAACCTTCACACTCTGCTCTTACTGTGGAACGTGCAGTCAGTGATGATCAGCCACCAGGCTGCTCAGATTTAGCCATGAAACCTCCAACACTAAACTGGCCAGTGTTTCAGTTTCATTGTCCAGCCCCTGTATACACACACACACACACACACACACACACACACTTATCAATGAATTAGAATATAATCAAGAAGTTGATTTATTTATGCAATTCAATTCAAAAAGTGAAACTCATTACACACAGACTGATGTATTTAAAGTGTATTTTAAACCTCAAATTTTTAATATTGTGAAAAAGTTCAATATTGGAGACTCGTGGTGTCGCACTCTAATCAGCTAATGAACTCAAAACACCTGCAGAGGTCTTTAAATGGTCTCTCAGGTCATGTCCACACGTAGCCGGGTCTTTTTAAAAACAGAGTTTGTTTTTTTCTTAGTCGTTTTTCAAAATAATTCTGTCCACACGAAGGGTTTAAAAATATCTGTCCCCATGAAAACACAAAACGGCCTGTTACGTGCTGTTAGACGCCTCCTTAATCAACAGCGGGTCTCGACCCAAACCCGTCTGTGTCGCCAGAGTTCTGTACAGTGTGTAGCAGATGTTCATCATGTTCAGTAGTCCAACAGTTCTGTGTTAAAAATCTTTTCTTTATTTTGTTTTTTGGATTTCCCCCAGATTTAGTAGACCTGTAGTGTTTAATCAGTGACGTCCACCTCCTACAGGTGTCAAATAATTACTATTAAGAATTAACACCAGGTGAGTAAATCATTCTCACACTCTATAGTGCTTATCCTGTACAATGCGCGCGCACACACACACACACACCAAGCCATTTAAAAATCACCAGTTGGCCTAACCTCCCTGTCTCTGGGCTGTTGGAGGAAACCGGAGAACCCAGAGGAACATCCCACGTGACTGATAGAAATAACTGTGATGGTTATACCAGGGGCTCGATTCCTCTCTCTGATCATTTCTTTTTTCTTTTAACTGAAGCTGCATCTGATTTAAAACAGAACTCGTAAACATCTGCTCACCTGATCCGAGTTCTGCGGGTCAGACTGTGATCCAATCATATCATATATTATATATCCTGACAGGGACAATCTTATCATTGTGATTCATACACATTGTCAATTGTTAAAAGTGCTATATAAATAAAATTGACTTGACTTGTGTGTGTGTGAGAGAGAGAGAGAGAGAGAGAGAGAGATGATTAAAGGAGGAGTTGAACATGAACTGTTCTTATTCTGGTCACGTGGTGAGATTTAAGACTGAAAGGACAGAGTCTCATCATCATCATCATCCTGACAGACAGGAGACAGGTTTAACCTCCTCATCATTAAACCCCTGCAGTCAGAGCTGATCTAATCAGAATCACACTGGAATCCTGCTGTAGATTGGCTCGAGTCTCCTGTTTGTGTTTGGACTTCATTAGAGAGAGAACACCAGTGTGTGTGTGTGTGTGTGTGTGTGTGTGCGGGGGGGGGGGGGGGGGAGGGGGCACAGTGACTTCCTCTGTACTCTATATTTAACCAGAGTTGATATCTTTACTTTTGGATAGTGTCAGATACTTAGGTGTAACTTTATCAACATGTTGTTTAGGGGAGGTTCATTAAATTCCTCCTCCAGAAAGTCGGCTCGATTGTTATTCAGGTGATCTCGCGAAGGTTTGTTTGTAACATTCTGTTTTTATAAAGCCGTGTGTTTTGTGCAGTTCAAAGTGTATTTAATGTAAAATTGTTAGTCTTAAACTTAAGCCATTATCCTCCTTCAGATGAGGCACTGATCAGATGTCCTCCTGCGTCCTCAATAAATATTCATCACTCATCTGCCTGAGATCACCGCGCGCGCGCGACACAGAGAGAGAGAGAGAGAGATGCGCATGCGCGCTTCGACACGCTGACAACGCAAGCTGCAGCTGCGCATAAAAATCCGGAAGTGACGTAAACGACAAGCAACGTGTATGCAGCATGCGCTTCAGGAGGATTTGCGCTCACCGGAAGTGAGGTGTAATGTGTCGTTCGGTCCACACACTTGGCCATGTTACACGAAATAAGGTTGTTTAAGAGATCATGATGAGTTCTTAGCTTAATGAAAGGTGGTGCTGGAGATTTTGGAGATTTCTGCTTTGACAAGTCCACTACTTTGTGTTAGAGGGACAATCACAGATCCCTGAAGTGTGTTCCAGAGTCTGCTTAGTTTTGTTCTGATTGTCAGACAGCTTATACTTCTGTACTTGTGTTTGTTAATGGGCAGTGGGATCTGAGCCCAGCTCCATGTGGGAATGCTAACAGGATTCTGGATGATTTGCTCTGATATTTTCACTCATTTTTCTAAGCTGGTGATTAGAAGAGGAATATTTATTAATGTGTTGCGTTTACCATGTTTTGTTCCTTTTATAGTTCACAAATGACTGCGCTTGTACACACACACACACACACACACACACGCGCGCGCGCGCGCAGAGCCTCCAAAGGTTCGTGGAAGTCGCCGTGCCCTGCTAAGAAACCCGAGGACCTGCTTGGACACGGACACACACACGCACGCGCGCGCGCGCTGAGTCGTTGTGAAACCTGTGTGTATGATGTTCGATGTCCCGAAGCTGATCTCAGCGCTGTTGTTATGTACAATAAACCTGTCCGGAGTGAAACCCGCCTCTCATACTGCGTCACACAGCGCATCATCCCCCAATCAGCGCGCAGTTTCGGTATGTGACGTCACAACGCCACGCCCATTTACTAAAGAAAGCAACAAACAGCTCGCGACGGGAAACAGACGGGCTGACCGCGGCGGAGGGAGCGGGCGCGAGCACACAGCGCAGATTTCAACATTTCGTTTACAATTACACTTCATCTTCAAAATTATCTGCTGTCCGTTAAAGGTAAATAAGCTCCCTACTTTCTTTATGACTGTTTATATGTTTTTAAATAAAATTCAAAATATTTGTTCGAATATTTATACATGAAGATAAGTTAGCCTAGCTAGCTTTCCGGGAGCTACATTAGAGTTTTTTTTTTTATATATTAATGGTTTTTATTTTTAATCACCTAAAATTAGATTGATTACGAAGTGAACTAAAGGAAGGTAAGTTGAGTATTATTAGAAAAATTTCCGGGCAAACTATGGGGCTAAGTTAAAATTAGCCAAGGATAGTTCCTCATTCGGATAACCAAATATGGTAATGCTAATGCTAATGCTTGGTGCTTGTTTATTTACAATCAAATTCTCATTTACAGCAAAAGGGCGGACAACATTTATCAGCATTTAGTGTGTGTTAGGTTTAATATTCAATCTTTTTTATGCGTTAATGTGTGCTCATTTGGGAAAACTTTACCTCATGAATTATTATAATAATAGCTAACAGTGTTAGCTGCGGTCAGTATAAAGGAGCAGAGGCTCTCGCAGGCCTTTAACGGTCCATTAACGGGTCTAAAGCTCAAGTTAAAATCATTTACTTTAATCATTATACCGGATGTCGTTACGCGTTTTAATATAAATGTAATTAAGAGCTTGGTTAGACAGCTGAGTATTAGCAGGGTTAGCATGGAGCCTCGTTTCAAGGCTTTTCTGAGGTAGAGACTTTCTCCTGGTGTAAATGTTAACAATCCAGTGTTAAATGGGGATGAACAATACACTTATTTTTTATATAATTTATACTTTTTTATATAAGCGTGATTGGAATATTTTCTAAAAACAGAAGGGGGAAAACAGGAAGAGAGACTGGAACAAAGAACAGACAAAAGCAGGCTCGCTGCTCGGTGGGTTTACTCAGCTTAAAATGTCTGTTAGTTCCACCTGAATCTATTCTGTACCTGGACACGCAATAAACTGTAGATTTGACTGTTTAATCGGTATATCGGTGTGTTTTGTGGGCAGCAGTGTGTATAGGGCATTGTGTTAGCGCTCTGATTAGCATGACTCAGTGGATTTAAAGAGGCTCAGGCCTGCTCTGGGTTGCCAGGTTTTGGGGAAATCGAATCACCCCTGAGTGCGCGCACACTCACTCGCGCTCGGTTGGTTATTATAAGCAGTGATTCCCCGGAAGCCACGTGACCCTCATTTATTTTCGGGTTCATTTAGCTCCTTTTTTTCCCCGTCACGAAAAGAGGAGGGATGATGAAAACCTTACCTTCAACCTGGCAACCCGAGAGTACAGCACGCCGTGTACAGACGCACAAACAGACTAAACACGGCGCGTTTTATTAGAAACCTTTTCCTAAAAATAACACGGGACAATTTATGATCGGTGTTGGATCACTGCGGGATGCAATTAGGAATAAAAACTAAAGTTAAATAACTACATCAACATGTGCTGTATTGCGGATGTATCATTTATCCTAGTAAAGAATATTTTTGTCTGATCTGACTTATTTATAGAAACACACTTTATACTCACCCTAGTGCATGTGAGTGTTTAATAAATCTGTGTTTAATGTTTCTGGTGGTTCTTAATGTTTATATTGCTGCATAGTCCTGTGTGTGGATTTAATCTCGCACACGCTTGTGTTGGTGGAGGGAGGGCAAGCTCAGTTTGTGTTGAAATGGCTGCAGTGTGTAATAACACTGGACGTCACACCAAGCGTGAATCTGCTCCAAACTGTTCATTTCGTTTAGTTTTAACTTTACACCTTTACCTTCATTTAAAATGTAGGTAACAAAGAATATTGATTATACTCATCTAGTAAAAATAGAACTGTCCACGTGTTAAACCTCACTTCAGGTTATTGTTAACACAAACCAAATTAGCAATGAGCAAATGGTTCATTTGTGCAGAATGGTCCAGTCTGTCTGACTGAATATTCTTCTGTCTCTCTCTCTCTCTCTGACACACACACACACACACACACACACACACTGTGTTGTTAGCAGGAGGCACAGAGACCGTTTCTGACCTGTTCTGCCCGTGGTGAGTCGTTATCACAGAGCCATTTATGAGAAACACGATCATGAAGAGACCGTGTGTGTGAGATGGGCATGTTAATGGAGAGGTGGACCATTATATTTGGGCTGCTTTGTGTGAAAGGTGGATGTGTGAAAAATGTTACTCTCCCGTGTGACTGTTTCCTGTGAGGGGCGGAGGACGGGTGCTGGTTCAGTGCCAGGGCTGTTGCAAAACACCTCATGAGTACAGAACAGTGTGTCTCCTGTGTGTTCTTAGCAAGTCGTTTCACCTTGCAGA
>CM059223.1:29775930-29780930 GCA_030347435.1 Clarias fuscus
AAAATATAGATGCCTTCAGTTTTGGTAAAAACTTTCAAAATGCAACTAAACATTATACAGTGGTTGTTCCAGTAGCACTGAGTTACCTTAAGGAGCCTCTGGAAGATTTCCTGTGGCATTAGGCAGGACGTCCTGCGTCCCTGTTTCTCTTTCTGTTCATAACTCAAACAGTGGCTTTTCATATAAAAAAAAAACATCAACACAATTCTCAGGAATAAACACTGTGGAATTCAATTCATCTCAGTTGGCAGACGATACACCGAGTTCCAACATCTGTTACTTGTGTCAATGATTCCACTCATCTGGATTGAAGAGAAAATTGGACAAATCTGTCCTATTTCCTTTGAAAACTTCACAACTATCAGATTATTTTGGGATCCCAATTAAAGGAAGGGTCACATATACAGGAACTATTATTTGTAAGAATGTGGAACAACAAAAGAATATTTTGATCCTATTATTGAAAAAAAGAGAAAAAAAAAACAGACAGAAAAGAAAACATCATGGAATTCGCAGGGGTGTCCAAACATTTGAGTGGTAGTGTAAATCTTACAGTTCAGTTTTTTTATATTTCATTTTCCGTTTTTACTTTTTTTTCCTTCATAAGGCCTCTGTTATAGTCAATATATTTAGACAATAAATATAATATTCTGTCCAGTGTTTCAAAGCATCATAGTGAAAATTCCCAAATGTTATTGTAGTTCTATCAGAGGTGTTACACGCGGGACTCGCAGGACATGTGAGCGATTTCTTCTCCTTAAACCGACCCTGAAATCAAATCAAGTGCTTTTTCTCTGCGTCCCTTAGTGTTATATGTATTGATGCAGTATTTTCTGATTATTCATCCTGTACTCATCTTGTGTTCATCCTATCAAATGCCCTGTATGATATATAAGTCCCGCCCCCAGGGGGTCGCGTTTGCTCTGCTGCGGTTTCAGTCCTGAACATCGTCTGAATGTTTGAGGTTCAGTTCAGCAGAAGAGAAGCAGAAGCCACTCAGGCCTGTGAGAGGAAAAGTGCACTTTTAAGAGCTTTACAGCTTTTTGTTCTAACAGAAAACACATGCGGATGGAGAGGAATCTGTGTCATTTTTTTCCACTTTGTCAGTCTCAGAGAAAAAAAAGTTATGTAACACTCAGTATCCTGTGAACACAAACATTTCTCTTCCTGTCTGTAATGATTTTTATAAAGTCCTTCATCCTCCATCCTCCATCATTGATGCTGTCTAATTCAAAAGCAACACAATCAACCCGTGTGTGTGTGTGTGTGTGTGTGTGTGTGTGTGCAAGCACCTTGTGTGATCTCACTCCTATTAGATGTATAATATCAAAACATCATAAAAGTCCACAAGTGGTGGAGTGAGGACCGAGATGACGAGGAAGTGAAGCAAAAAGTATCAAAGCTCTTTCAAAAATATTTGAGTACAACAATTTACAACATTTCATCAATGTACTGTATAAAAGCAACGTCTGTTTCTCATTTAATATTTTATGTCTATACAGATAATTGAGCCATTTTGAAAAAGAGATTCTCATGCAGTAAAATAAAAACACCTTTGCTAGGCCTGTGGAGTTTTTTTGCATCTTCATTTTATTCATGAAAATGAAAAGAAAGTAGATTTGTGTGTAAGGCTGAAAGGTGTTACTGCGCAGGACTACAGGGGGAACACGCACACCGGAGGCCAGACTGATAACCTGCATGATTTCTGCCCAGTCTTACTATCGCAATATTGCTTTTGTAGAATGCACCTTAAAGTGTTGGTTAAATGTAATAAAGCTGTTTTGTGGATATTAAAGTTTACCAGGTGTTTATAAATTCTTCACACGTTCCGTACATCTTTATTTCTTCCCTTTTGAGTTTCATTTTAATCAGATCGGACTAGCTGAAAGGTTAAAGGTGAAGTCATTGACCCCATCTGTGAAAGTAAACAGAGAGACAAAAGCTCCGTTACATTCTGCTCCATGTGTGACGTAAAGCTCAACACTAGCCATGTAGAATGCATTAATAGCAGTGCTCGTCGTTGCAAAGCAGCTTCACAGGAATAAACATTTCTGGGTGTAAATTTTAAAAAGTAGGACACACACATGCGAACAGCCGACCCCTCCTACCCTGGAGCATCGGCACGAGGGCCCGTGCGTACCAGCCGTTTATCGGAATGCATTTATTTATTTAGAAACTACAGAGACGCTGTTAGAAAATAACTGAACCCAGAAGTTTAAAGAATAAAATTATAATAATGATGTAATACAATAAGGTGTGTGAAGTACCTTTGCAGGGTCCCTTCTGAAACGTAATATCATCAATGGCAGTGTCACTGAGTATAGATGGTCCTCGGGTGGCTTCAAATACAATCTGAATAAACATATCTGTGGTTAAGTATAGAAATAACTCCAGGTGAATCTGGGTGAATTCTGGGTTCTCCTACGTACCTGGTGCTGAAGGTCAGACTGATAGGTCACGGACGCTCTCATCCAGGAGACGCCCTGGGGTCCAGTCCTCTCCCACAGCACCACGTCTCCAGTCTCCAGCACCGAGCGCAGAAGAACTCTCAGAGAACCTGTTCCAGAACCATACATGTGGTAGAAGAACAGTAGGCACTGAGCTGCCCTGGAACCACGCAGGGGGCGGGACAGGAGGCGGGCACTGTGACCTGGCAGCATCAGGGACGCCTCGATGTACAAATAATGACCTTAAAGATAACAGAGACAAGTCTGAAACACACACACACACACACACACACACACACACACACACACACACACACACAATGTTTGTATTCATGTTTGTTCATCTAGTCAGTGGGGAGGAAGTGGAACAAACCCATTCCAGTGGTGTGGTCTCCTGCAGGTCCAGTGTAGGAGGTTGGCGTTGGTCCTCTGAGCCGATCCCAGTCCGCGATGTCACGCTTCTTTTCCTGAGTGAATCCACAAAGTCCGTTCTCAAAGTTACAGTGTGAAGGATCTGACAGAGGAGAACCTGGAGCACAGCAACGCATGACTTCATTACTGCACTGACCGGAGGAATCAAAATAATACTTCTACATTTTACTCCTAATGTATATATTTTAAACTTTACTTAAAAAATTAGTTTGTACCATCTCTTCTTGTAAACGACTGATTCAACCAAATCCGGTTTGCTCAAGAGCAATTTGTTCTAATATTAGAATAAAATGAGTTATATTTATTAAAAAAACTCAAACGAGAAAAGTGACCAGGCTTGTTGGATTTCATACAAATAAAGTAAGCAAGGGTATAAAAGCTAGCCCTGCCCATAGCCCCGCCCCTAAATCAATAGATCACACCCTGAACTCTAAGCATAAACTTCTGAACTTGTGTAAATATTTATGAATGTGACTTTGAAGTTAAATAATTTACAGACATTACAGACAGACCCCTGGCCCTCCGCGTCGGCCCCCAGCACCATCGTCCCAGCCCTGCTGGAGGACAAGCTCTACCAACTCATCCTGCATGTGTCTCACAGACTTCCTGACAGACAGGAAGTGGTGTGTGAAGCAAGGGAACCCAATTCCCACCCCCTCACCATCAGCACTGGCTGAACAAGTCTTGGTTTACGTATCATGTATCACGCATGCACTTCTTGTTTTGACGCCGAGCGTCATGTGATCACAACTGAGCCAACGGTTTTTCTCTCTCTTGCGCTGCGGAATTGTGGGTAATCGTCTCCCCTGCTGGGTCTTAGTGCTCGTCTCTCACTGGTATAATCAACATCCGTTAACGTGCGTACTGTTTACTACAACACTATGACCATGCATGTGTGTGCGTGTAAAACATATTTTATGTTTATATGTGTGTGTGTACAGCGCGTGTGTACTGTTTATTGTAACACACGTGTGTGCGTGTAAAGCTAAAGAAAGTCTCATTAGAGAGGTTAAAGATCCATTTTCTCTCTCCCTCTTATGTGTGTCATGCGTAATTTGACACCGTGCCCCATCCAGTTATTTATGTGACCATTGTGAGTTTTTCTTTCATTGCCCGAAGGGTACCAACAATTTTGTCCACGTGTGTATATTGTCACTAAATGATGCAGAAAACTAGTTCATGCTTTTATCACCTCTAGGTTGGACTATTGTAACGCCTTACTGTCTGGTTGTTCAACTAGGTGTATAAACAAGCTTCAGTTAGTACAGAATGCAGCAGCGAGAGTCCTCACTAAAACCAGAAAATACGAGCACATCACCCCTATCTTATCTACACTGCATTGGCTCCCTGTGAAATTTCACATCGATTTTAAGATTCTACTTTTGACATTTAAAGCACTAAATGGTCTCGCGCCACAGTATCTGAGTGAACTGCTAGTGTCTTACGATCCGCCACGCCTACTTCCATCAAAGAATGCAGGCTGCCTGTCAGTACCACGTATTATTAAAACTACAGCAGGGGGGCGGAGCTTTTTCTTACAAAGCCCCAAAGTTATGGAATAGTCTTCCTATTAATGTTCGGGACTCAGACACAGTCTCAGTGTTTAAGTCTAGGCTAAAAACCTATTTATTTAGCGCAGCATGTTTGTAAATAGATGAACCTTAGGTAAAGGAGCAGATCTGGGGGACTCATGGACGTAGAGTATTCTGGTGAACTGGTATGTTTAGATGCTGTCCTCCCCACTCTCATTGTTCACTCAGGTTTGTTGACGGTGAGGTGATTGGTTGCTTTACATCTCAGTTCCCCCTCATGTCTGTGTTTCCTTCTGGCTCCTCCCTTTTAGTGATGATGTCATAGTTAGTCCTGCCGGAGTCTCTGCTTGCACTTTACATTAAATATACATTCACCTTATACATTATGTGACTGTGACCAGACCTAACTGTTATCTCTTCTTCCCTCTCTCTGTCTCACTACACATGTCTCTCCTGAGCTGCCAGTGATCCAGACCCCCTCTGCCCCATGGACCTGTCTGACTCGTCCTGGTGTCCCTCTTCTGGTTGGAGATCTCGTCACATGGAGCCCCGTGAAGACGCTCCTGTCCTCGGCTGATGCAGACAGCTG
>CM059223.1:29788430-29795930 GCA_030347435.1 Clarias fuscus
TCCAATAAAATGCTGAGGCTGAGACACACAACACACCTGATTCCTATAACGACATGGGACATAAACACAAAGAGACACAATAAAGTTCTCACCTTGTACGGCTCGGTGGAGTTCTGCAGGTCGATGGTGGCGATGAGCCCGCTCTCAGAGGGACCGTCCGCCGTCCACAGCGTGTGGTCGAAACTCTCTCCCTCGGAGCGAGACAGAACCTGGAGCGAGCCAGAACCGGTGATCTGATAGATGAGTCGAAGACAGCTCCAATCCTGCAGCTCCACATCAGGACCCAACAGAACCGCCTTGTCCCCGTCCCCCCGCGAGGTCGCATCCACCGTGATGAAGCGTTCTCAGGAGGACAAAAGAAAAGCAAAGAGTCAACACGAGGACACGGCAGGAACACAGGGGGGGGGGACGTAAAGAACAGCACCTCTACAGGAGACAGGTACTCTACACGGACCAGCGCGGAGAGTTCTTCAAATGTCTCTACCGAACAGAACGTCTCATTCATGGAGAACTGATCCTCTCTAGATTTTCTCCAGATGGACGAATGCATGTGTTGCATGACATGATTATTAAAGACTTTGATGCATTAATAAAGTCATGCAATTCTAAACATTCTCATGATATTTAATGAATTATGAATATTGTTCTGCTCATAACTCAAATTCATGAATCATGACACATTAATAAATCTTATAAAGTAGCTTAATGAGGCTGTTGTTTTTTGTTTTTTTTTACTGATGTGAAGTTTCATCTTCATGTTCAGATGGTTCCTCACCATTGGGGTTGAAGTTCCAGCTGAGGAAAGCTGCGTCTGGTGTGTAGTCACATGTCGTCTCCTGAAAACTACACGATCCTGGCAGCGTCTTCCCCCGAGTCAGTGCTGTAACGCAGTCAGATGATCAGACTTACACAACAACGTCTACATTCACCTCATCATGCCGTGTTTTAGGATCCGTACTCACTGAGAATGCCGAGGATGATGTAGAGAATCATCTTGTCCTGAGTGTGGACTCTGCTCTCCTCAGGCAGGGAACAGTGTGTGTGTGTGTGTGTGTGTGTGTGTGTGTGTTCACCAGCGCAGCTTCAGAGGAGAACTGATGTGACCTCTCCTGAACCGAACTGGGCTTCAGATGGGAGCCGTCTGTCTCTGTCTGCCATAAAGTCTAAAAATGAAAGGAAGGAATCGAGCGAGAGCTAAAGAGAGAGAGAGAGAGAGAGAGAGAAGAAAGAGAAGGAGTGTGTGATAAAAGGATGGCTCTGGTAATCTAAATAAAAACCAGATCCAGATTACAATCTCTGCAGCTGCATTAATCATAGTTTTTAAACTTGTGTTTTATGTGCAGTGAGGCAGCAGAGCGGGAGTGTGTGTGTGTGTGTGACATCTGTAGAACTCCAGCAGTATTTTATAATAATTACATAATCTTTATAATCAGAAGCTGACTTCCTGCTGCATGTGCTGCTCGTTCAGACTCTCGTCCTCCACCGCGTGACGTCCGTCCGCTCCACGCTCCAGAGAGAGCAACACTATTGATCTGTGTACATGACCACGCCCTGAGGAAGGGGCGGAGCTCAGATGTGAGTTATGACTTCATTCTGAAGAACCTGAAGCTTAGTAACAGCTTTAATCCAGACGCCTTCAGCATGCAGACGCTTCTGACCTTCACAAAGAACAAACTGTAAATCTGAAGAATCAACTATTATAAATCATTCTGCTTTTAATTCTGTCTGGCATCTCTTTCTTTTTAACGCACACACACACACGCACACACACACACACTTACTCACTCACCATTTTATGGGGGACAATCCATCATAGGGCACACACATTATTATTACTATTGATTTTGTTATTATAATAACCATAATAACAATAATAAAATTATTATTATTATTATTGTATTTAATATCACTACTGTTATTATTATTACTGTTATTATTATTACTGTTATTATTGAAGCTGTTTTATTTCACTAGGTGTATGTAGCGCCCCCTGTAGGCTGCACACTGCGATCCTCCTGCAGTGCATTCTGGGATATTTGACGCTACACCGAGGGGGCGTGGTTTGGGGAGAGGGACCCGGATGCTGTTATTCCGCAGCTGCACTACATTACCCAGAATCCTCAGTCCACTGCGCTGTGGTGTTACCATGGAAACGCTGAAACTCCGATACCCCGAGTCCTGAAGAGGCCGCTGTTGTGTGTGTGTGTGTGTGTGTGTGTGTGTGTGTGTGTGCGCGCGCGCAGGGTGTGTCGGAGGATGCGGCTGTAGTCCGGTGCGGCTCTGCACGCGCACACTGCGCACGGACGCGGAGAGAGAGAGAGAGAGAGAGGAGCATCATCATCATCATCATCATCATCCTCCTCCTCCTCACCCGGACCCTGATGGAGCCCCGCGAGCCTCACACTCACCCCGCGTCCTGACAGGTAAGAGCGCAGCCCGAGCTCCACACCGCGCATGCGCCGCACACAGCTCTGAGCTCCAGTACGGGCTCGGGTCCAGTCCCACCCTCAGGGGAGCGCTGATGGAGCCGGAGCTCGAACACTGAGCGCGCGCGCGTGTGTGTGTGTGTGTGTGTGTGTGTGTATCAGACATGTCCTAGTTTCAGGTGTAACGGTGTGTTATTCTGTAACCAGACCTGCAGGAGGTCCAACAGAACCATCTCTCAGTCCTTTTACTGACCGCTTCCTGTCACACACTCTCAGGACAGTCCGGTTCCAGTCCGGTTCCAGTCCGGTTCCAGACCGGTCCATCCCTGATCCCCGGGGCGGAACCGTCCTGTAGCTCTTCCTGCGTCTTGGGTGATGGTGTGTGTGTGTGTGTGTGTGTGTGTGTGTGACGAGGAGGCGAGCTGGTTGCAGTGATGTAGGCGGTGATGATGTGGAGAAAACGGAAACCTCGGAGCATGGACGTCCCCGAGCCGCGCGATCCTGACACCAGGCAGCTCTTACACGCGCCTTAACAACAAAACCTGCTCAAACAAACAGAACCCAAGCACCCAGAACCTTCCACAGAACCCTGTTCCAGCGTAAAAACTGATCCTGGAAACACGAAAGGTTCTCTGTAGAAGCTCACAGCGGTGTTCACCGACAGAGAGGCCTCTGGGCGTTTAGGGGCACGGTTGTGCTTTCTGTAATAAATATGTGAAAAAAATGTAATGTGATGAAAGTAAAGACAAACAGACAGGAGACGTGTAATAAGATACAATTCTCACTGCACAGAAGTGAAATCAAACACAACAAAACCAAAATGAAATGAAACAGAGAGGAACTCTGTCTATAGCTGCATCTTCGATTTATATCTTTATTTGTGCTGATAATGAGTTTGATCAGATTTCTGATTGTTTTAATGATCATATTTACATGAAGTGAATCGGCCGTTACAGCTGAGCTCAGGGTCGGTGGATCTGATGTGACTCGCTCTGCTGTCAAGTGCGTTTTTGCCAACGGGTTCATGATCACATCGACACATCGGATCCCAAATCCGCAGGTTTTAGGGGTTTTAGAGATAGGAGCGTAGATAAATCTTACATTTCATATGTCTTTATTTTAGACCAGTCAGTACAAAAAGACTGCAGTGAATCTTCTGTGTGTAACGAGAAGGCTGGCTGATGGTTTTAATATGTATAAAGAGGTTTATATTTTCTAACCCTTATCTAAAAGGAAAAAAGACTGCTTTAAAGTGCCAGCTGGGGTGAGGGTGATATGAGGGTGATATGAGGGTGATGGTGTGCAGCAGGTCAGTGAGGTTGTGCTGAGGTGAATCCTCCTGTACAGGCGACAGATGGACACGCTGAGACGCGGCTGTGTGACGCGGGGGTGTGGTGTCCACAGCCCACATACACTGGCCATCTGGGACTGACTCTCTCTCTCTCACACACACACACACACACCATCATCCATGCCTTTGTCTGCTGAGATGATAATAAAGCGCTCGGCTAACGGATGTGTCGTGTCTGCAGACTTGCTCAGACTGGTTATTTTTTTATTTAATGAGTTTTTTATTATTATATTAATAATTATTATATTATGAGTGTTCATCATTATTATCATGAGTGTTTGTAACGCTGTTTACAAAATGTAAAAATATAACCCCCTTAAAAATAGTCTGCAGATATTGTACAGTGTGATCTCGACCACTCCTACATGTGGAGGACATTTCTGCGGAGGTTTCAGTGACTCACAGGATTCATGACATAGCATCCTCCAGGTCAGGTGACAGGTGGTGGGTAGCTCTCAGGGTTCCGATACGCGTCTCCAGGGATCTGGGTTCAGTCCTGAGCAGATGTGACCGTCTCCTGCTGTGAATATTGTGTGCATGGAGCCCTTTGGTGGACTGGCGTCCCATCTGGAGTGAAGTCTCAGGCCTGGTACCTCTTATCTCCGGGATTGACCCTGTGCAGACTCCACAGCCACCCTGGCCTGGATAAAGTGTTTACTGAAAATATATCAGGTTTCACCTGGTTTACAGATGAGAATTTTTATGATTTATCAAAAGCTCAGCTTCCAGCGTGAGGAATTTGTTTAGCATGGTTGAGTACTGGGGTTGATTTGATCCTCCCTACCCTCATTTCCCGGCTGTTTTAAATCTGGAAGAAATCTCAGATTATCCATCTCATTCCACTGGGATAAAACGTCTGGGATTATCCCTAAAGTATTCTGTGCAGTGCATGTAAAATGCTTCATGGTCTGTGTGCTACGAGCTTCATCCAACTTTTATGCTCAGTTCATTGTATTTATGTTTTTATCTTCCACCCCTTCCCCCAATCAGGTTGTGTAAGACCATCATGACCACTCCATATCAACAGCTATGAGTCACAGGGAGGAACCAGAGGAGACCAGGTCCAGAGCCCCGCCCCCTCAGCGCACCCGACAGCCAAACAGTACACCCGCAGAAGGAGGCCGTCCTAGGTGGAGGCCGTGTCAGCTGAACAGTCAAGACGACCAGGGACACGCCCATCATCATCACCATCATCATTACCATCGACAGTCACACCAACAGCAGCCTGGCACTAACCGAGCTCCACCACGACGCAGCCGAAGAAACGCCCCCTTCCATGCCCAGAGGGGGTCAGGTGAGAGTGGTGATGCGGAGCGACAGGCAGGTCAGCAGCCTCGTCCAGGTGGGTCGAGGTATCGACGGAGTGCTGATGGAGAACATCAGCACAGGCATAGACAGCAACCCAGAGAGATTCATGCAGTGCCACAGCCTCTTGATGTTTCTGAGACCAATCCGGCCATAGACACGTTGTCTCCTGAGGATTCGTCCCAGGAACTGCTGACTCCATCTTCACAGGAGGATCTGACTCCTTCTCAGGAAGAACCAACACCATCTCCACAGGAGGTACCACCTTTAGAGGAGCAAGATGCAGGTAGCCCAGGTCTACATTGTTCCTCCAGTACTGAGAGCTGCCTTCATGCACATTCTGAGCAGACTGAGGATCAGAACAGAGAGGGTGAGCGGACAGAGGAGTGTAAGCATGGGGTGGACGAATTGGAGATGGAGGGATGTCAGGAAAAGAGAGATGAAGGAACAGATTCTTACAAAGAGGTTGAAAAGGAAGAAAAAGTCCTTGTGGAGAAGGATTCCATGGTAAATACTGGTAGTTCAAAAGGTAGTAAGAAGACTAGTAGGAGGTCTGGGCCCATCAGAGTGGATGTTCCACCTTTTGCAGAATTTCCACTTCAGCCACTACCAGTCCCTAACTTCCAATCTCAGCCTTTCTCAGAACCTCTTAAAGGTTTCCCCATGGAGCCCAAATCAGGTCCCATCAATCTTACCCCCTCTAGCCACACCACCCTGAGCACAGAATGCAGATCTGGCGCTCAGTCCTATGAAGAAGCATTTTCAGGCTCCAGTTCAGAAGGCTGTTCTCCTTCATATCCATCAGTCTCAGAGTCCTGTCCAAAGTTCTACCCGATGACTCTGACAGAATCAAACACAGAACCGTACCACTCACCACAAACTGGATGGTACCAGGAACACTCTGAGGAACAGCAGAGCTTTGAGAGAAACCATGACATGTGTGAGCCTAATCCACCGATCAGTTTGCATGAGGAGCATAGACCTCGGGGTTCTGTCGGTTCCAGACTCCACCACTACGATGAACGGTCAGGAGATGAAGCTAGCAGTCCTGATAGAGGCAGAAGTAAAGTTTGGAGACGTAGTGTAAAACAGGAATGTTCAGGGATCAGAAAGGAGCAATGTGAGGTTCGTGCACGTTTGCCTGCTTCGGACAGAGAAGAGCTGCCAGAACACGACTCTGTAGACGATAGACGTTCTATGCAAGAACCTGCAAATGGCTCCGGAGATGCGATCTCTCTGGCAATAAGAGACATAAAGGAAGCGATTGAAGAGGTGAAGACTAAGACGGTCCGCTCACCGTACACGCCCGACAAACCCACAGAGCCGGTTTGGGTGATGAGGAGAGACGTCAGCCCGGTGGACGAGTCCCAGCCACAGCCTTATTCTCCGCCGTCTCCTCCGTCTCCTCCTCCATCTCCTCCTCAGGACACGGTGAGTGGCTGACGCCATGACAGTCTTTATCCTCACTCGAGGTAAGTGTTATTCAGTATTCTTTCATGGCCCTTTGCTGTTCTCTCTCAGACATGTTCCCAGGTTCCAGCTTCAGATCCTGCAGTTCCTCTGGGAGCAGAATCTTCCAGAGCCCATAAGCACCAGGAAGCAGACCTCAGTCCCAGTTTACCCACAGCTGAAGAGGTGAATGGCCGAAGCCTGTAACACTTTAACACCCTTTTACCGTTTACTGACGATGTCTTGTTTTTATTTTCAGCTCAGAAGAAACCTGGCTGCTTTCCCTACGTACGTTGATGGTAAGCTTCCGTTACTGAACTGTAACTGGACAGGGTTCCAATAGGAGAGGAATAAAGCATTAAATGGAGGTATTGCTGCCACTGTTCAGTGACTGTTGTGTCAGTTCCAGGTCCGTGTGATCCAGATGATTTAATTGATGGAATCATATTCGCAGCCAGTTTTTTGGGTTCCACTCAGCTGCTGTCTGAGAGAACGCCGAGTAAGAGCTCCCGCATGCAGCAGGCTCAGGAGGCCATGAGCCGCGTCCGGGTGAGAACGAGGGCTGAGGGCGGAGCTAGGATTTCTTAGTAATTATCATTACAATTATCGTTACAGCATCGGTCGTGATCGTTACACACATTAGCGGAATAGTAGCCAGTTTTCTTGCTAATGCCTTAAGGTTCATTATAGGATGTTACTCAGCTGACCTTTGAACACAATAAACAGATATGAGTGACATGCAGGTGATGCGCAGAGACAGCGCTGGTGCTCGGGGCGTCTCGCGTCAATGTGAGGAGAGGACACCCCGCTGATGAAACCTCGCACCGTCCGCCCAACATAGTGATGTGGATTCGTCACCATGGCAACACACTGTCCTGTTCCCCTTTAGCCAAAACATCCCGTAACATCACACTTATCATGGCCATTGCTGTACACACGGACACACACGGACACACACACATACACACA
>CM059223.1:29798430-29820930 GCA_030347435.1 Clarias fuscus
AGCTCATCGCTCAGTCCATCGGTCAGTCCTTCAGCGTGGCGTATCAGGAGTTCCTGCGAGCGAACGGTATCGACCCAGAGGACCTGAGTCAGAGAGAGTACAGCGACCTGCTCAACACTCAGGACATGTACAACGACGACCTCGTCCACTTCTCCAAGTCTGAGAACTGCAGAGACGTGAGTGGAGCTCTGAACATCAACACTTATTCATTTAGCAGGAAGTGGAGCAGGTGAGAGTTAAGGGCTTGTAGTTCAGGGTTTGAACGCATAACCTTCTGTCCAGTAGCTCAGAGTCTTACTGCTGCACAGGGGTAGCTCTGTGGCTAAGGCATCAGGCTACTGACTGGAAGGTTGCAGGTTCAAAACTCGTTTTCCTCGGGGCCGCCGCTTCGCGTCGCGTCCTTTGTTTACCCTCAGGATCTCACTCGGCCAGCTCGGATCCGGAGTTAAAAACGTTGAATTGTGAGTACATTGTAAACCAATAGAAATAAGAGTATCTCTATCGTACTTAATGCACTCAATGATGGTGAATTAGCCGGATTAAAGTTATTGAAAGTTAACTTAAAAAACGAAAACAAGGAAAAATAGGTCGGAGCAGTCGCGACGGCAGCCGACCTCACCGGCGCCATCTTAAGGGCGTCAGGAACAGGCTGAGAGCCCGTGCACACCGCACACCTCTGCCTAGCATCCTGCTCGCCAATGTCCAGTCACTGGAGAACAAGCTCGATGACCTCAGGGCCAGGATAAAGTTCCAGAGAGACATTCGGGACTGCAATCTTCTCTGCTTCACCGAGACATGGCTGAACCCAGCGGTGCCGGACCACGCCATCCAGCCGGCCGAGTTCTTCTCGGTTCACCGCATGGACAGGACACGGGACTCGGGGAAGACAAGGGGAGGCGGCGTGTGCTTAATGGTGAACAGCAGCTGGTGCAACAGCGCGAGCGTTGTTCCTCTCGCACGCTCCTGCACACCCAACCTGGAACTATTGACTATCAAATGTCGTCCTTTTTATCTTCCTCGGGAGTTCACATCGGTCATAATCAGCGCCGTTTATATTCCGCCACAAGCGGACACGGACACTGCCTTATGCGAGCTGCATGAGGCACTCACACAGCACCAGACACAACACCGGGACGCTGCGCTTATTGTGGCGGGGGACTTTAACAGTGCCAACCTCAAACGTGCAGCGCCTAACTTCCATCAGCACATCACCTGCCCGACCAGGGGCGAAAGGACACTGGACCACTGTTACACACCAGTTAAAGACGGCTACAAGGCACAATCTTGTCCACCGTTTGGGAAATCTGACCACGCCGCCATCTTCCTCATGCCAAAATATAAACAAAGGCTTAAACAGGAACTTCCGGTTCAGAGGGAGGTCGCGCGCTGGACGGACCAATCGGTGGCCGCGCTTCAAGACGCACTCGATGACGCAGACTGGGACATGTTCCGAAACAGCTCCGATGACGTCAGCGTGTTTACGGAAGCGGTTGTGGGATTCATCGGGAAACTAGCGGATGATACCGTACAGAAAACGACCATCAGAACGTTTCCCAATCAGAAGCCGTGGGTGGATAAAACCATCCGCGACGCTCTGAGATCTCACGCTGCTGCCTACAATGCGGGACTTGCTTCGGGGAACATGGACATGTACAAGGCTGCGGCATATAACGTCCGGAAGGCGGTGAAGGAAGCGAAGCAGCGCTACGGGAGGAAGCTAGAGTCACAACTCCAACAGAGTGACTCTAGGAGCCTGTGGCAGGGACTAAGGACAATAACGGACTATAAAGCTCCAACATCCGGTATGACAAACGCGGACACGACTCTGGCAGACGAGCTGAACACCTTTTATGCTCGCTTCGAGGCTGCAGCTAAAGACGCTAGCGTTGCTAATGCTAGCGCTGCTAATGGCTGCAGACAGGAAGTCATTGCCAGCACCGGAAACGCGTTTATCATCTCCGAGCATGACGTGAGGAGAGCCTTCAGGAGAGTGAACACCAGGAAAGCAGCAGGACCAGACGGCATCTCAGGTAGAGTCCTCAGAGCCTGCGCTGACCAGCTAGCACCTGTGTTCACAGAGATATTCAACCTCTCTTTATCTCAGTCGGTGATCCCCACATGCTTCAAAGAGTCCATCATTGTTCCTGTTCCGAAGAAACCACATCCTGCTTCCCTCAATGACTATCGACCTGTAGCCCTCACATCAGTGGTGATGAAGTGCTTTGAACGGCTGGTCAGAGACTTCATCATCTCTTCACTACCAGACACACTGGATCCACTACAGTTCGCGTACCGTTCAAACCGCTCTACAGATGACGCCATCGCTCATCTACTCCATACTGCTCTCACTCATCTGGACACTAGAAGGGGGAATTATGTGAAAATGCTTTTCATCGACTACAGCTCAGCATTTAACACCATAATTCCCTCTACACTCACTACCAAGCTGGAGCACCTGGGACTCAGCTCATCTTTATGTCAGTGGATCTCCAATTTCCTAACGGGGAGACCACAGGCAGTAAGGATGGGTGGACATGTCTCAGCCTCCATCACCCTCAGCACTGGAGCCCCACAGGGTTGTGTTCTGAGCCCTCTACTGTACTCTTTGTACACTCACGACTGCGTAGCCACTACCAACTCCACCACCATCATCAAGTTTGCTGATGACACCGTCGTGGTCGGCCTGATCACTGACAACGATGAGACGGCCTACCTGAAGGAGATTGGAAATCTGGAGAACTGGTGTCAGTCGAACAACCTCCTTCTCAACGTCAGCAAGACAAAGGAGTTGATAGTGGACTTCAGCACAAAGCAGAAGAGGAACTACCAGACCCCCGTCATCAACAAGAGCCCAGTGGAGAGAGTGGACAGCTTCCGTTACCTCGGTGTACACATCACGCAGGACCTGTCTTGGTCCTGTCACATCAACACCGTGGTGAAAAAGGCCCGACAGCGTCTCTACCACCTCAGACGCCTGAGAGACTTCAGACTGCCCTCCAAGGTGCTTAGGAACTTCTACTCCTGCACCATAGAGAGCATCCTGACGGGAAACATCACGACCTGGTTCGGGAACAGCACCATGCAGGACAGACGAACTCTTCAGAGGGTGGTGCGATCAGCTGAGCGCATCATCCACACCGAGCTCCCTGACCTGCACTCGATCTACAGCAAGCGGTGCTGGACCAAGGCCAGGAAGATCATGAAGGACCTCAGTCACCCCAGCAATGGACTGTTCTCTCTGTTGAGGTCAGGAAAGCGATTCCGCTCCCTGAAGGCCAACACAGAGAGACTGAGGAGGAGCTTCTTCCCGCAGGCGATACGGTCTCTTAATCAGTACAACACACAGTACTGATCCATTTTGCACACCCACACATGCTTCTGCACTCACTCTGGACACTCTGGACATTCAGGACATTTGCTCACTTGTCCTCACTGCACACCTGCTCACTCATGGGTAGTATGCACACGTCACTTAAATATGCACATAAGCCACTTTATCATTTAAAATGTCACTTTACTGTATATCTGCATATTCAATATTTTTATTTCCACTTGTGCAATTTCAATTTTTTACTTACTTACATTTTATATTTTTATATTCTTACATTTTACATTCTATATTCTATATTTTATATTTTATTTAATTTTATTTTATTCTCTTAGGTCAGGGCAGTTGCCTAAGCATTTCACTGCATATCGTACTGTGTAGGATTGTGTATGTGACAAATAAAATTTGAATTTGAAACCCCAGGAGCACCATGATGGTCCCTTGAAGGCCCTGAACCTTCAACTGCTCAGATATGTGATGAGATAAAAATGTATTTCTGCCAAATTCCGTAAACGTACGTGAATATCTTTCAACCTCACTGTGTCCTGAACAGTGTATCATTTATTTATTATTTACTGAACATGTGTGTGTGTGTGTCACCCAAAGCAGTGACTCTGTGGGATAAGAGATCACCAGAACAGTCACAGTTCCTTCTTTCTCATCTCTATACATGTGTGAGACAGTGATGTGGTCCTTACAGCAGGGCCTTAAACTTGACTGACTTCATTAACACTTCTCTACACTACAGTGACTCATGTACACTGACTGATAATAAGAGTGTCACATACCCAAGAGCCTTCAAGAGGCAAAGACAACAGCTAGTGAGATAAAGCTGCAGCGACGGGGATTAGGTTTAGAACTGTCCAAGAGAAAAACTACTGAACTCTGGAAGGACAGAAGCCGAACCTCAACATCATCCTGCGTGAGTGTGATGAGACTTAAACACCTGCAGAAGCTGCATGGTAAAACAACGTCCAGTAGAAATCAGAGCTGTGTTTGATAATGAAGTGAAGAGCATTTACACACACACACACACACACACAGTGAGATGAGAACTCACTGGATTGGGACTAAACAGCTGTGTGTCTGTAATAAAACCACTTGTTAGTGAGACTCATCAGAAAAAAGTCTTCAGTTTGTTAGAGAGCATAAACACTGGACTTTGGAGTGATGTATAAAGGTCATGTGACCTGATGAGTCCAGACTGAGTCTGTCCCAGAGTGATGGGCGTGGTCAGGGTGAGAAGGGAAGTGCGTGAAGCGACGCTCCCATCATGCATAGCGTCCACTGTACAAGACTCTGGAGACAGTTTTATTTTCTCAGGTGTGTAAGAGAATAGCCTCATTGTGTGTGTGTGTGTGTGTGTGTGTGTGTGTGTGTGTGTAACAGGTGTATATAGAGAAGCAGAAGGGTGAAATCCTGGGCGTGGTGATCGTGGAGTCTGGCTGGGGCTCCATCTTACCCACCGTCATCATCGCCAGTCTGATGCACACCGGACCGGCGGCCAAATCCGGCCGTCTCAACATCGGAGACCAGATCATGACGGTGAACGGGACGAGTCTGGTGGGTCTGCCGCTGTCCACCTGCCAGAGCATCATCAAGGTGAGCAGCTTCACCTCATCACACACACACACACACACACACACACACACACTGAGCATTCACTCTGTGGGCCGAACCTCCACTCATCAACCCCAACAACATCAAATTGCCCCCCCCTCGTCCTCTCGAATTTGTGTGAAAAAGTTTGTGCACCTCGTCACCAGGGCCTGAAGTCTCAGTCCAGGATTAAGATGAACATCGTGAGATGTCCTCCGGTCACCATGGTCCTCATCCGCAGACCAGACCTCCGCTACCAGCTGGGCTTCAGCGTACAGAACGGCATTGTGGGTAACTCTGTGTGTGTTTACATGTTCTCATTCCTGTTAGAGAACTGATACGCTTGTTTTTAAAAAACAAACAAACAAACAAAAAACATTGTCTAGACTTTGAGAAGACAAAAAAGTAATTATTTGAGGATTTGTTTTATAATTTTATTTACTGGATTACACGTGGAAACGGTCAAAAATATATCTTTGCAAAAAGTTTGCAAACTTGAAGTAAAATCTTACTTTCCATATAACTCAGAAGTCTCCTGACTCTCCTGGTGTATTTTGGTGATAATTTCATGTTTATGACACTGGATCACTGAAGTGTTTATTAAATCTCATCCAGTCTCTGCGTCCTGATTGCAGATCTGCAGTCTGATGAGGGGCGGGATTGCAGAAAGGGGAGGAGTCAGAGTGGGCCACCGCATCATCGAGATTAACGGGCAGAGTGTGGTGGCCACGCCCCATGAGAAGATCGTTCATGTACTTTCTAGTGCAGTAGGAGAGGTATCGTTACACACACACACACACACACACGCGGGGAAAGCTCCTGGTGTTCAGAGTCGGGTTACGCCGCTGCTGAACTTCAGATGATTAGCATCACCCGCGTGGAGCGTTTGGACGCGACGCAGAAGAGTTTCACGTCTCACACCGGGACGCGGACTCGCTACGTTTGGGAACGTCTGATTCAGGGGTTTATAAAGAAATTAAATAACGAAATAACTTTCATGTCCGCACGGGTTACTCGGGTTAGTTTGAGTGTTAGCGTACAGTTGTTGTTGTTGATCATCTGGTTATTAATCGCGTTTCGTTTTCCCTCTCAGATCCACATGAAGACGATGCCTGCGGCCATGTACCGCCTGCTGACGGCTCAGGAACAGCCCGTCTACATCTGAACTCTGCTCACGTCCCAACGCTGGCTAACCGTCGCTAAGCTTCACCCTCACACACTCCGGAACATTTCACACGATCAGATTGTTTACAAATTTCTTACACAGATTAAAAAAAGAAAAACATTTTCTGTTAAAATATAATCTGCCTTAATGACCCGTGGAGACGCTACGCCACCCAGACGTCCAGCTAATCAGGCGAAGAGGAAACAGCTAGCATTAGCTCGCTCGCTAACTCTAGCAGGATGAGAACCACGCGGAGGGTCTGCTGCTTCTTATGACGTTTTGTTTAAAAATACTTTCACTATCGGCCGTTCGAGCTTGTTTTGAGATGAAGTCACATTTACGTGTAAGTGTTGTACGTTCTCGTTTCCTGGAGGTTTGAGCTTCTTTTTTCTGAAAACCCGACAGCAGGAACGACAGATTCCCGGCCGCATCCTCACCGCCGCGAGATCCCGCCTCTTTATCACACTCTTTATTCCAGCTGAAAGATTTCTGTATGAGCGGTGACCATGTTAGAGGTGTGTGTGTGTGTGTGTGTGTGTGTGTGTGTGTGTGAGAGAGAGAGCTCATGAAACGGGAATAGAAAAAAGAAAGTTTACTTCTCTCACCACACACACACACACACACACTGCTCCAGAGTACACCTCTGTCTCACAGCCAAAGACTCCAGAGATTTATTTATGATCTGAACACTGGACCTACGCTACCACTGCAGGGTGTGTGTGTGTGTGTGTGTGTGTGTGTGTTGTCATATTAATCTCTTATATTATGACACTGAAATTAACCCAAGAAACAAGTAAAGATAAACTGTATGGAGTTTATTGTCTTGTGTTTTATTTATTTATGAATGCTAAAGATTATATTTTCCACATTTACAGGAAGTCGATCAGAAACAAACGAACACACACACACACACACACACACACACACCACTCGGACTGATCATCAGAATCAATATAATTTTTTTCAATACGTTGTACGTCTGTATGCAATATATACGTGATTATATAACAGAATAAAAACCTCTTCCAGAAAGAGACCGAAGATTATAAAGACTATTGAGATTATAGAGATTATAAATGTAGAAGATTTCACGTTGAAACTCGTCGTTACTCTTCAGCGAGTGAGAAGCCGCACAGATACTGCAGAGGAAGTAACAAACCCACCGGGTCGACCCGGGACATAAAACACGCGTCCGTCATGTCTTTCAGTTTCTTATAAAAATGTGCAAAAATATATAATAAAAAAAGCAGAGAATTTGTAGGATTTGTTTTGTACTAAACGCTGCTTAATTTTAATCTGAAGGACAGAGTGAGTGTGTTTAGAGCCGCACACCGAGTGACTGTTGTGCAGGTGAACATGTTTCTGAGAATCAGGACCGGAACCAGGACCTCCTGAAATACTGAGATGAGAGAGGAGTGGGCGTGGCCCGGCGCGCGACCTACAGCTCGGTGTCGTTGTATTTCTGAGGGTTGTAATACCCGCGGTGAGACACTTCAGCATCTTCAGAAGATCCAGAGCGATGAGAAGGACTTAAGCTGGAGAGAGAAGATCCAGCAGGGTTTAGAAAACACACACACACACACACACACACACACACACACACACACACACACACACACACACACAGAGCACATGAACACTGGCTCACCCCACAGGCTGCGGCCGGGTGCCACCAGGTTTGGGTTTAGTGGGGACGGCGTAAATGTCCGGGTGTCTCTGAGAGATCTCCAACTGCAGAGAGAAAGAGAGACAGAGAGAGACGGGTCAGATTTCATTCATCAAGTTCTTTCACACAGACGACATGAGCGATGGACTGGTACTGTGCTCATTTACTGTTCCAGTACTTTTGTACCAATGACATGCTACAACAGAGCTGGACGCTCACTGCAGAAGGTGTGTGTGTGTGTGAGAAAAGAAGACTGAATCAAATTTGTGTCTGTATGTGACAAACATTACTAACAAACTAATATTTTATATAAATAATAAACTATAATAATAATTGGGGTCACACGGACATCCTTCTTTACAGATGTGTAGATTTTTTTCACATATAATAATTTTCCTTTATATTTCATGTGTTAATATTGTGTTGCGACAGAAGCAATGCTGCTGTTTATGCGCCGTTGCCATGGCGCTCATGAGGAGAGGGGAGGTGACCTCCTGCATCAATAAGACTGTTAATTCTAATTTCAGATATATAACTGTATATAACTATATATTACTGTATATTATTGTATATAACTATATAACTGTACATTACTGTACATAAATGTATATTACTGTATATAACTGTATTACTGTACATTACTGTATATAACTATATAACTGTACATTACTGTAGATTACTTTATATAAATGTATATTATTGTACATAACTATATTACTGTATATAACTGTATATTAATATATATAAATGCACATTACTGTAGATTACTGTATATAAATGTATATTATTGTATATTACTGTATATAATATTATTGTACATTACTGTATATAAATGTATATTATTGTACATTACTGTATATAAATGTATATCATTGTACATTACTGTATATAAATGTATATTGTATATAACTGTATATAACTATTATTGTACATTATTGTATATAACTATATAACTGTACATTACTGTATATAACTGTATATTACTGTATATAAATGTATATTACTGTATATTACTGTATATAACTATATAACACTACATTACTGTATATAAACGTATATTATTGTATATAACTATATAACTGCAGATTACTGTATATACCTGTACATTACTGTATATAAATGTATATTATTGTACATTACTGTATACAACTATATAACTGTACATTACTGTATATAAATGTATATTATTGTACATTACTGTATACAACTATATAACTACATTACTGTATATAAATGTATATTATTGTACATTACTGTATATAACTATATAACTACATTACTGTATATAAATGTATATTATTGTATATAACTATATAACTGTACATTACTGTATATACCTGTACATTATTGTATATAAATGTATATTACTGTATAAAACTATATAACTGTACCTTACTGTATATAAATGTATATTATTGTATATTACTGTATAAAACTATATAACTGTACCTTACTGTATATAAATGTATATTATTGTACATTACTGTATACAACTATATAACTGTACATTACTGTATATAAATGTATATTATTGTACATTACTGTATATAACTATAACTGTACATTACTGTATATAAAGGTATATTATTGTATATTACTGTATATAACTATATAACTGTATATAAATGTATATTATTGTATATAACTGTATATACCTGTACATTACTGTATATAAATGTATATTACTGCATATAACTATATTACTGTACATTACTGTATATAACTATAACTGTACATTACTGTACATTACTTTATATAAATGTATATTATTGTATATTACTGTATATTAATATATAGAAATGCACATTACTGTAGATTACTGTATATAAATGTATATTATTGTATATTACTGTATATAACTATATTATTGTACATTACTGTATATAACTATATAACTGTACATTACTGTATATACCTGTACATTACTGTATATAACTATTACTGTACATTACTGTAGATTACTTTATATAAATGTATATTATTGTATATTACTGTATATAACTATATTAATATATATAAATGCACATTACTGTAGATTACTGTATATAAATGTATATTATTGTATATAACTATTATTGTACATTACTGTATATAACTACAGTGGAACCTCGGATTGCGAGTAACGTGGTTTACGAGTGTTCCGCAAACCGAGCAATAATTTGAAATAATTTTTTATTCGGAAACCGAGGAAGTATTAGTTTACGAGCGCCGAGTATCATGCTTCACACATGCGACTCTTATTTTGACACCGAGCGTCACTCTCTCACCTTCCCCCTCCCCCCCCCTCCCCCCACAGCTTCGCAAACACAGAAACTCTGCTCGTGTGTGTGTGTGTGTGTGTGTGTGTGTGTGTGTGTGTGTGTTTCAGTGTCAAATTGCTCTCTCAGACTCTCTCTCCCCTTTTCACCCCTCCTGGCTTCACAAAGACACAGAAACTCTGCTCTGTCGCGATTCTTTTCAAAGGTAAGGTGCTGGTTCATTTGTTTTTTTATTTTTTTACTTTACAGCAGTGATTCCCTTAGTATGAGCTTGTTGTAAAACTTAAAAAGTGTGTCTGTTAATATACGCTCATGTCAGTCTCAGAGAGATTTCTTTTTTTCCTGTTAAAACGGTGTTTCCGTTGTGTGTGTGTGCGCGCGTGCGTGTGTTTGTTGTGAAACTGTTGTGAAAAAGCGAGGTGGGGAGAGGGAGGAGGAATGTTACTGTGTAAAACGAGGCGAGGGAAGGGGCTAATTCCACACACACACACACACACACACACACACACACACACACACACACGCACGCAAAAATGGAAACTCTTATCTGTCAAGATTTATTTGTACTTTTTTTAAAGGTAAAGTGCAGATTAATTTGTTTTATTTTCATTTTATAGATTGTATTAATTATTTTTATGTATTTATTTTTGGGGGCTGTGGAACGAATAATTTTAGTTTTCATTATTTCTTATGGGAAATGATGATTTGGTTTAAGAGTGTTTTGGAATACGAGCCCACTTCCGGAACGAATTATGCTCGTAATCCAAGGTTCCACTCTATATAACTGTACATTACTGTATATAAATGTATATTATTGTATATAACTGTATATAACTATATAACTGTCTATAACTGTACATTACTGTATATAACTATATAAATGTACATTACTGTATATTACTGTACATTACTGTATATAACTGTACATTACTGTATATAACTGTACATTACTGTATATAACTGTATATTACTGTATACACACGTGGACAAAATTGTTGGTACCCTTCGGTCAATGAAAAAAACTCTGGTACCAGTAAACTGTAAAAAAAGTAAACTGGGTACCATCATTTTTGTCCAGGCCTGTTCCATGAGTTCATTTTTTTTTTATAATTCTGTTGAAGCATGGTTGAAAAGCAATGTGTGACTTTCATTGGTAAACATTCATAGAATTTTTTTAAATTATTACTTCTGTCAGATTAAAGTTATTTATGTGACCATTGTGAGTTTTTCTTTTATTGACCAAAGGGTACCAACAATTTTGTCCACTTTTTTTTTTTTCCAATTTTGTTGTGTGTATATGAGGAGCAGCAGACGAGCTTGCAGTATGTCTGTGTGTTCCTGCGCTTCAGTCTGGTTATATTCGCCGCCGACCTGCCCGAACATTTCATTGTCGCAAGTGAGTGTAGAATGATCTGACCTGGACTCCTGAGCTGTGTATGTGGAGTACTGACTCAGTGTGTGTGTGTGTGTGTGTGTGTGTGTGTGTGTGTGTGTGTGTGTGTGTGAGAGAGAGAGTGAGTGAGTGAGTGACACACACACTGACCCGTGCATTTTCAGCCTCCTGCAGTTCCAGCATCCTCTGTGTCCGAGCGAGGTGGTCCATCTTCTCGAAAGCCTTCACTTTCCCCAGGAACGAGCGGCTCGCGGGATCTTCAATATCTGAGGCGGGTTCCTGAGCGGCAGCACCGCGACCTAGGAAGCTGGGTTTGATGGCGACGGGGGGGGGGCAGCGGCTTGGTGCTGACATCACTGCTCACCGCGCTGCTGGACTCACTGTGGGGCCTCTGCGATCGAGCCTGGCGCGCACAAACACACACACACACAGACACAGACACACACACACCAGTGAGAACGCCACGCCCAGCACTTGTCTCAGCTCGTCCAATCACAGGCATACAGTGCCGGGCACAAAGAATACATGACGTAAATCAGTGTGATCATGACGTTAGGGTTTTTTTTTGAAGGCCGTGGGGGTAACAGCCGGGGTGGTGAGGGGTCACATCTCACACTGAAGCACATGGTGTTAATAAAGCAGAAAGCAGGACAAGGGGACTTTACCTTCGGGGGTTCTGGGACGAAGGAGGGGGGGGGACTGGGGTCTCGCAGCACTTCTCTGCTACCGGCTCGCTTCATACGGGGCACGGGGGCGGGTCTCTGCAACAAGGGGAGGGGCAAAGAATGGGTTCAATCATTAAAAATGTCAAATTTTTACAAAATTCATGAATGATGAGAAAAAAAATTCATCCTCAGAATCACCGCCGCTCTTACACACACCACTGATAAAAGTCATCTGCATACTGGATCCTGATTGGTTCTTTGATGTAATGATGTAATAACACCTTAGAGTTTCAGCATTGACTTTGAATTCTCACCGAGATTTTCTGCATTAAAAAAAAAAAAAAGGCCACACCTCCTCGACCTGATTGGCTGAACCCTGGTGTTCCTCACACACCGTCTCTCCAGTTACCTTATTATGCAGTTATTATATTTTATTATTTTATTTAAAAAACTTGAGGAAAATCTCATGTCTTGACTTACACACCACTTTTACACACACGCTACACACTGTTACACAGTACTACGCTAAGCACTGTCTGTTAGCATACAGGCTAACCATGGTCACTCACCACATCCGTAGGCTCTGAGGAGCGTCTCGCCCCCGATACCGGCACCTCATCAGTCGTCTCGTCCAGCTCGTTATCCGTATAGGCTCCGCCCTCATCCGCCGTGTCATCGTAGTCCCCGGTGAGACGGCTGTCCATGCTCAGGTAATCCGCGCTCATAGCCGACAGGTAAGACATGCGGTCATCTTGGATGTCCAGGTCCTCCTCAGCGCTGTCCAGCTAAACGGGCACAGAGCAGAGTTAGCAGGAAGCCCTCAGGAGCGCTCGTTACATCATCGTTAGAGTAAACGAGCTCTTACTCTCACCTTACTCTCGCAGACCCACACCGATTTGTTCTGCTGCTCCTGAATCGTGTCCTTCAGACTCCCGTACCAGGCGTCATGAGCCGAGTTCAGATCCACCGTCGCTGTGGAGGAGAACAAAACACAGTGAAGAGTGTGTGTCTGGCTAAGCAGGAGAGACACTCAGACACTCAGTTTCCCAATTCAAGTTTAATTCTTCAGTTTTTTCATGTTAAAAATCTGCCTTTTTTAGTTTAACACTGGAACGACAACACTGACGGAGCTGCTGTAGAGGACGTCTGTCTCACCTAAAGACTGCTGACATGCTTTAGGACACGCGTCACGTGCAAACAGAACCTAAACCTCAACCCAAGGAGAACCGACCCCAGCGCGAGGACGGCGAAGTCTCCGGCACCGGTCTGGTCCTCTTACTACCATGCACGTCTCAAAGTCTCTGGTTTAAACGATTCTTCAACCAGGAAGAAAACTCTTACAAATGTTTGACCTTGCTGTGACCTTGCCCCATTTTGGGTCAACTCCAAAATCAGTTGTCATCTGCTGGTTACAGCGATCACTCCGTACAGATCCCTCAGACATTTAACGTCTCACTCCTGAGATACTGTACAGGAGTTACACTACACCTGAGACCGAGAGAATATACAATGAATATAGAGCAAGCTTTGGAGATGGTGACTGGGATGAACTGGAGACAGATGATGGAGAACCTGATCACAGCTTCAGCTCTTCTTCACCCGACACCACCACCACTCACTCAGCGGGAGACGCAGTTAAACTGATTGTCAGAGGAATAATCATGGCAGCGTCTTAAAGCTATCGCTGTAGATATGCTGAAAGCTCAGGGAGAGCAACGACTGGAGAACCAGGAGGAGGAAGTGCTGGAGAAGATACTCTGTCTCAGAGGAGTGGAGAAGGATTACAACTCTATAAATTTACAGAATTTGATTAACAGGGCGAGATGATCATAGGCCAGGGCTAAGAACAACTGCCCTGATCACTGGGGTAAAGAACTTTCCGTGGGTCTGAGGATCGCCTCTCGCTCACTACAGATTATATAAATAAGATCCGATGTGGTGTACGTGTGATGATGTCAGAGTAATGTTCTCTCTCTCTCTCTCCACACTGACCGGTGAACAGGTGAGAGCACGCCTTCCTCAGTTTCACCGCCTGCTCATACAGTTTGCGTGAGCTGCGGTTCGAACCCGGGATCAGGCGGTTCCTCATCGTCTTCACACCATGCTTACTGTCCGGGTTCAGGAACACCACGATGGGGTACCACTGGGTGTAGTTCAGTGTGTCCACCGCCTTTGGGGTGACATCCAGCAGAGCATGTTTATCCTGAGAGAGAGAGAGAGAGAGAGAGAGAGAGAGAGAGAGAAACAAGCACTACACATTACTGGAGGCCAGCCTGTGTAGGGTGGAGTCTAGAGGGACATTAAGGTTCCATCAAGTGCAGCATTAAAAGACCTCGGTGTGATTACATGAGCTTCAAATGAAAGATTGGAATCTGTAGATAATATTACCAGGATAGCTTTCTTTCACCTTAGAAATATTGCCAAGATAAGAAACATATCGTCACTAAATGATGCAGAAAAACTAGTTCATGCTTTTATCACCTCTAGGTTGGACTATTGTAACGCCTTACTGTCTGGTTGTTCAACTAGGTGTATAAACAAGCTTCAGTTAGTACAGAATGCAGCAGCGAGAGTCCTCACTAGAACCAGAAGATACGAGCACATCACCCCTATCTTATCTACACTGCATTGGCCCCCTGTGAAATTTCACATCGATTTTAAGATACTACTTTTGACATTTAAAGCACTAAATGGTCTCGCGCCACAGTATTTGAGTGAACTGTTAGTGTCTTACGATCCGCCACGCCTACTTCCATCAAAGAATGCAGGCTGCCTGTCAGTACCACGTATTATTAAAACTACAGCAGGGGGCGGAGCTTTTTCTTACAAAGCCCCAAAGTTATGGAATAGTCTTCCTATTAATGTTCGGGACTCAGACACAGTCTCAGTGTTTAAGTCTAGGCTAAAAACCTATTTATTTAGCGTAGCATGTTTGTAAATAGATGAACCTTAGGTAAAGGAGCAGATCTGGGGGACTCATGGACGTAGAGTATTCTGGTGAACTGGTATGTTTAGATGCTGTCCTCCCCACTCTCATTGTTCACTCAGGTTTGTTGACGGTGAGGTGATTGGTTGCTTTACATCTCGGTATAGTTCAGGACTGGAGTTTCCTACAGTCTACCTGAGTCTCCAATAACCAACTGGACTCCATATGAACTTAAACACGTCTCCTGTTATACTGAACTTCCAGCCTCCTAACACACAGTATGAGTGCAGATCAATCCCTGCTCTCCGTTATCACCCAGATGAGGATGGGTTCCCTGTTGAGTCTGGTTCCTCTCAAGGTTTCTTCCTGTTACCATCTCAGGGAGTTTTGTCCCTCAGCACCGTCGCCCTCGGCTCGTTCATCAGGGACCATCTGATCATTCTGATTCACACACACTCACATCTCACACACACTTACTTCTTTTGATTGTGTAAAGCTGCTTTGTGACAATGACCCGTGTTATGAGCGCTATACAAATAAAATTGAATTGAATAGAGGGTGGAGTTCTGAAGACAGAGACAGAAGGGCGGAGTTTACCTGTTCAATGATCTGCTGCACAGTGTTCAGTCTCACCACACCTGAGGACTTCTCTGCTCCTGCATCTTTAGGCTCTCTCTCTGTGAACACACACACACCACACACACACACACACACACACACACACACACACACAGTCAGTACTCCACATACACAGCTCAGGAGTCCAGGTCAGATCATTCTACACTCACTTGCGGCAATGAAATCTTCGGGCAGGTCAGCGGCGAGTTTCTCACTCGCCACGTCAGCGATTGGGCCAAACAGAACCACAGGCCTCCGGAACCCAGCTGCAGGGATGAGTGGACCCAGAGAGGGAGGAAGCGAGTAAATACAGGTTTATAGAGAATTGAGGTGTGGTGTATGTGAGGTGGGCGTGGTGCGGTGCAGGTGTGGTGGGCGTACCCTCTCTCAGAACCACCCTCTCGTAGGCGGGGAAGCGGGTGGTGACGGGATTGGCTGTGAGATCTTCTCTGCTCTTACGCAGGTCCTTCTTCTTTGCTGCCCTTTGACCTCTGAGTCTCCAGAAATCTCCTCTGTCATTGGCTGCTCCTTTCTGTGCGTTCTGTACGTTGGCCATCTGTTCAGCTCTGTGGGCGTCGTCGACCAGAGCAAAAACATCATCATGACATCATCACCAAACATCACAACCACACGACATTCCCTTGGGCTTCAGACGTGCACCAACCCCTCCCACCCATGTATACCAACACCCCCCCCCACCCCGTACCTGCTCCTGCTGGGGATCACGCCTCTCTCCTGCAGCTGGTTGTCGCGGTCGGTGCGGATGGCGAGCCAGCTGCCCAGCTTGCCGTCGTACAGCGTGTCCACCACTTTGAAGACGTCTCCTCTGCTGAAGGACAGACCCTGCGGAGTCTCCTTCTCATATTCAAAGTGAGTCCTGATGTAGAAGTTGTCTCCTCGTCCCGACGCCACAATGTCTTTATACACTGCAAGCACCAGTCACATGACCACACACACTCAAACCTTCAGCATTAACACACAGCCACAATTATACGTTCTGGAAAGGTGTGTGTGTGTGTGTATGTGTGTGTGTGGGGTACCATCCGGTTTGCTCTGCGCCAGGATGGTGACATCGTCTCCTTTAGGAATTTCGAGCAGGTACAGCACCGCGTCTTCCCGCACCATGTCTCGGAAATCCACATTATTCACCTGCAGAGGAAAAAACCCAAACCCATTCCGCCGTCATTCATCTTCTGTTAACTTATAAACAAACACCAGGGGGCGCAGTTACAATGAAACAATTTAGAAAGACTTTTATTTATTTTTATAAATGCTTGAAAAACAGTAATAAAATATAACAATGAGCAACAATGAGCGGGCCCAAGCACCCTGCGTCATCGCCACCCTGGTGCTCCAGAAAGACAAGAGACAAGGTGGGCACGCGCATTTAAGAAGGACACACCAATACCATCAGGACATAATTTTAGAAAAGGGGGGATTTTATGTTTAGACACTGAACATCAGCAAACCGTTTAAATTAAACAGGGTCGAGGGGGGCGGAGCCTATCGTAGCAGACTTAGGACAAGAGGTGGGGTACACCCTGCACAAGGTGCCAATCCATCACAGGACACACACACACACACACACATATATACACACACACACACACACACACACACACACACACACACTCCAGAAATCTGGATTTATTTGGATTGTGGGACGAAACCGTGAGTACCCCAAGGAAACCCACCAAGCACGGGGAGAACATGCACACTCCACACACACTCACACACACACACACACTCCACTCCACACACACACTCCACTCCTCACACACTCCTCACACACTCCTCACACACTCCTCACACACTCCACTCCACACTCCTCACACACTCCTCACACACTCCTCACACACTCCTCACACACTCCTCACACACTCCACTCCACTCCTCACACACTCCACTCCACACTCCTCACACACTCCTCACACACTCCTCACACACTCCTCACACACTCCACTCCACTCCTCACACACTCCACTCCACTCCTCACACACTCCACTCCACTCCTCACACACTCCACTCCACTCCACTCCACTCCTCACACACTCCTCACACACTCCTCACACACTCCACACACACTCCTCACACACTCCACACACACTCCACACACACTCCACACACACTCCACACACACTCCACACACACTCCTCACACACTCCTCACACACTCCACACACACTCCACACACACTCCACTCCACTCCTCACACACTCCACTCCACTCCTCACACACTCCACTCCACTCCTCACACACTCCACTCCACTCCACTCCACTCCTCACACACTCCTCACACACTCCTCACACACTCCACACACACTCCTCACACACTCCACACACACTCCACACACACTCCACACACACTCCACACACACTCCACACACACTCCACACACACTCCACACACACTCCACACACACTCCACACACACTCCACACACACTCCACACACACTCCACACACACTCCACACACACTCCACACACACTCCACACACACTCCACACACACTCCACACACACGCACACCTGAGAAGGGAATGGAACCCAGGCCCTGCAGGTGTGAGCCCACAGTGCACCAGCCCCAGACACATCCAACATTAAACCTGAACTGAATTATAACGCAATAATAAAATAGATATTTTTTAAATGATAGAATCTGTATAAGACTTTTAAGCACACACAAATGTTATGGAATTCATCATCACAATGGAAAAATATTTGTGTGTGTGTGTGTGTGTGTGTGTGTGAGAGAGAGAGAGAGAGAGAGAGAGAGAGAGCAACAGGAGAGCGTTTTAGTCTTGTTTAGGGAAACTGTTCACTTCTCTATGATGAGTTTAAACTTCCTCCAGTAATGATGTTGATTTTACTCTCAGTGTTTGATCGCGGCTGTGAGGTGTGTGTGTGTCCTGGGGGGGTGTGTGCGTCCCGGGGGTGTGTCCAGTACCTTCATGATCTGGTCTCCAGCCTGCAGACCCTCTGCCTCGGCCGCGCTGTCCTCCTGCACGCTGGTGATGAAAATCCCCACATCGTTTCCTCCAGCCAGCCGCAGACCCACACTGTCTCCCTTCTGGAAGCGCACCATCATCGTGTTCGGCCTGAGGAACGAACACACACACACACACACACACACACACACACACACACACACACGGTGTTTATAGCTGCTATAACATAAGTGACATCAGGAGGTTCTTTGATAAACGCGGTGGTGTAATAAATGAAGGTTGTGTCTCTTGGTGAATCTCTGCAGTATAAGAGACATAAAGGACGAGCTGGAGGGACGCGATCACCTGCATAGTGCTAACAGTAACAGTGCTAACTTCACTCCAGTATTATCTGCACCAGTACGCCCCCTAGAGTTTTATTCCTTAGACAATACATTTGTGGAGACAGATAAACTCGTCCAATACCGAGACGCTCACACACCCGTAAATCTCCAGATCTTCTGCGCTCGGTTTCAGAGGAACCCTGGGAGGAGCTTTCACTTTTGGTGGAACGCTGGCTTTCGGTACAGGCATGGCCACAGGAGCTGTTAACAAAATAATTCACACATCAGTAATATCTCACTTTTCTCCAAACTCTACACCTCAAACCCGAGCGCTCTGAAGTCCTCCTGATACCTGGAGCTTCCTCCACCTCAGACTCGTCCTCGTCCTCCGGTGGCGGTGGAGGAAAATCATCCGGAGCAGCCAGGAGTGGAGTCGGCGTAGCACCCATTTTAGTCAACCTGCTCTGAGGCTCGTCCCTGCACCACACACACACACACACACACACACACACACACACACACAGCTCAGCAATGACGATCCAGTAGCCGAAGCCATCAGGAGAAGAATGTTAAGCTGTTTACTCTAAACTGTAGATGATTTTGTAAAACTCTGCAGTTAAAAGTGTATGTGTAGAAATGCTGAGTGTTTCAGATGGAGGAGTCTGGTGTGTGTGTGTGTGTGTGTGTGTGTGTTGTCCATGAGATCAGCTTGGAGGAGATTTCCTCTCAGGTCTCAGCTGAACAGGACACGGTTCCAGTCATTTACACGTCTATCTAACGGAGGAGACGGATATCTGCTCCTAGACGTCTGGCCTAAAGGTCCGTCTGTTCCGTTCTCTCGTCTCCTGTTTGCTGTAATAATCAGAGCATCACCTGGTTTTGTCTCGCAGCCTCTCGTTGGACGAATGTGAGGAGATGTCCGAGTGTTGTCCCCGTCTGTCGTCCTGAGGAGAGTACGAACGATACGACTCGATCTCGGACAGATCTGGAGGAAACAGGAAGTCAGAACCTCATCACGAAGCACTGTGTCTGGAACGCTCGTACGTTCCTCTGGAGGTTTCAGATTATAAACGAAACGGAGCGAAGGAGAGACAACTGCGTCCGGCTCGGGATCTCCGCACGCAGCTCATCTCCGCCGGGTCTAAATCGACTTATCAACATTTCTAACCAATCAGCGAGAGCTCTGCACATACTGTCCATCATCCCCAGTCCCGCCCACTCCCACAGGCCACACCCCTCAGCATACAATTTTTGTTCTTGATCTGATTCAGTTCAGCAAACGGAATAATCGTTAATATCCACACACACACAGAGTCACTCTTTAATTTAATTATGTATTCACTTATCTTCAGTAAATCCTTTATCCTGGTCAGAACATCATAAAAACATAAATCTGGTTAGTTTTCTGTATCTAATACGCTGTGTAATGCAGGAATAAAGGAAATGAAGACGTCGTATGAAACTAAAATTCAAACAAATGGGAAATAATTCGTCCTACCACACAGGACAATGTGCTGTATGAATAGTCTAGAGTGCGCCACCTTCAGGATTAGAGAGAAACTGCAACAGTTTTCCACCTCAAATGCAAACGTGTATAAATCAAAAAAGGAACTAAACTGATTTTGGAGTCCGTGTTTGCCATCAATGAAATGTCGCACAATTTGCAACGAATCTCGATTTCTAGCGTCTGTAACACCGATCAGAATGAAGACCTGCGTGCGGCGCCCGACAAAACACACACTCGAGTCTACAGAGGTTCAGACACACAGTGTGTGTGTTCACCGGAATCTCTACGGCTTCAGACAAATTTATTACTTTATCATTTCATGTTCAATCTAATGTTGAAGATGTCAATCTTCCTTCATTAATAATGACACTGAAAAAGATTTAATAACGTTAATAACCAGGTAAACTTACACCATATTACAAATCTTTATAATCTTATCACAATGTATTGACATTTGAGCGCTTGTGTTGTTTTTCTTACTAAATATTATATTAAATGTAAATATGGTAAACGTGTCTCTCGGCCCGTAGACGAGGAAACGAGTAATAACATGTTGGACTCACCGTCCGGCTCGGACTCGCTGTCAGCCATGGGCGGGACTCGAACCAGAACTTTCCTGCGATCTCTCTGGACCACCAGCTGCAGTTTTCCTCGAGACTTTTCAATCAGCTTCCCCGCATCACTCAGAGACAGGTTCTCTGTGGCCGTCCCGTTAATCTGAGACACACAGAACTCTTCAGAACTCTGACGCCTGCTCATCACATTTACTCCTGACGTCCTGACACGCTGAGGCAGGTGAGGACACGAGTTTCACTCTGATAGAACGTGTAGCATGTGATTAATAAAATCTTCTTTAATTGCAGCTTTACTGATTATATACTCGATAGCGACCGAGAGAGAATGAAACGTGCACAGACAGGCGGAGAGACAGGAGGACACACAGGCGGAGAGACAGGAGGACACACAGGCGGAGAGACAGGAGGACACACAGGCGGAGAGACAGAGAGACAGGAGGACACACGGACACACAGACGGAGATGGACACACGGATGGATAGACAGACGGACGGACACACAGACGGACAGACAGAGATGTAAATGTGAGGTTATGTCGTGGAGATGACCTTCAGGATGATGTCTCCCTCCTGCAGGCTGCCGTCTCTGGAGGCCAGTCCTGTACTCGTCATCTCCTTAATGAACAGCTGACTGCCCAAACGCAGCCCATATTCTGTCTCACACACACACATACACACACACACACACACACACACACACACATACACATACACATACACACACACAGGGTAGGGTGAGACAGGGGACATGAGTGTAATATCTAACATACACTGATCAGCTGCAACATTAATCCCAGCGTCTGGTGAAGTGAATATCCTGCGTTATCTACACAGGCACCTCGCAGGGATGTGAGCACACCACGTGAACACAGTTCTGAGGTCTATGTCCTGGAAGCAGGATAAATGGACAAGACTATGATGTCTAGACGTCTGGGTCAGAGCATCTCCAGAACTGCAGCTCTTGTGAGATGTTCCTGATCGGCGGTGGTCAGGACAAACCAACATTGATCCAAGAGAGGAGAACCGCTGACTCTTTGACAGGGTGATGGGGGTCAGAGGTCACTGATGCACACGGGGAGTGAAGGCTGGACCGTGTAGTCTGATCCAGAACTACTGCAGCTCAAACTGCTGGAGAAGTGAACGCTCGTTCTCATATAAACGGGTCAGAACACACAGTGTGGCGCGGTTTGTTGTGTACGGAGCCGTATGGCTGCAGAGGGGTCAGGTGACCCCGTGACCTCCACCAAAATGTCCTACAACACATGACTCCCACACGCCACCCCCCCCCACCACCACCTAATGTCACACCCCTTCATGGAGACGGTGTCCTCTGATGGCAGTGTCCTCTTTCAGCAGGAGGACACGCCCTCACACACTGCACACCTGAGGTGCAAGGTGTTGACTCCGCCTCCAAATTCCCCAAATCTCACCTTCAGACACCACACACACACCTTCAGACCACACACGTGTTTAATGCTGTTGCTGATCAGTGTGTATGTTAGAGTTTAATATAAACATAGTTATTTATAATCT